>CAUYRT010070307.1:0-25725 GCA_963574885.1 Lepilemur ruficaudatus | reverse complement strand
CACTGAGGTCCTGTGTCCCGCGCTGGTTCTCTGTAGATTCGTAGAGCTGGTCCTGTAGAAGTGGAGTTCACTCGCGTGCAGTAGTCTGCCTATTTCACCTCCGACTCTGAGAGCAGAGAGCCAGGAGGGCACTCCTATTCCACCATTTTTCCAGCAATTCTGTTGTGGGATTTTTGATTCGAGATTACCATGAGGCAAAAAACATTTTATAACCATTTTAAACATATGAGCACTCAGCTTGCAAAAAGAAATCTAACAAAAATTCTGTACCTTAACTCCATTCCCTTCTTTTTAACTTTGTTGTTTCCATCCGTTCCTTTTCATACTACCTATCTCTCAAAAAGTCATTGTGGTTATTTTTGATAGGTTTGCCTTTTACTCTTCCAACTCAAGATAAGTGGTTTATGTGCCATATTTGCAGCAATAGCATATTCTGTGTTTGTGTATTTACTGTTACCAGTGAGTTGTATACCTTCAGATGACTTTTTCATTGTTCATTAACACCCTTTTCTTTTAGATTAAAGAACTCCTTCTAACATTTCTTGTAGGACAAGTCTGTTGATGAAGTCCTTCAGCTTTTGTTTGTATGGGAAAGTCTTTATTTCTCCTTCATGTTTGAAGGATATTGTTTTCAGGATATAATATTCTAGCATTAAGGTTTTTTCCTTCAGCACGTTGAAGACATCATGCCACTCTCTCCTGTCCCGCATGGTTTCCACTGAGAAGTCTGCTGTCCCACATGTTGGAGCTCCTTTATACGTCATTTGTTTCTTTTTTCTTGCTTCCCTTAGGACATTTTCTTTATTTATGATCTTTGGGAGCTTGATTATTAAATGCCTTGAGGTAGGCTTAATGGGTTAAATCTTTTTGGTGTTCTGTGACCTTCATGTACCTGAATATGGATATCTTTCTCTAGGTTTGGAAAGTTGTCTGTTATTTCTTTGAATAAACTTTCTACCCAAAACTCTCTACCTCCTTCTTTTAAGTCCAGTAACTCTTAGATTTGCCTACTCGAGGTTATTTTCTAGATCTTATTGGTGTGCTTCCTTCTTTCTTATTCTTTTAACTTTTTTCCTTTCTGTGTATTTTTAAATAGTCTTCAAGCTCATTAATTCTTTCTTATGCTTGGTCAACTCTGTCGAGAGACTGATATATTTCTCAGTTTGTCAATTGAATTCTTAACTCTAGAATTTTTGCTTGATTTTTTTAACTATTTCAGCCTCTTTGTTAAATTCCTCTGATAGGCTTCCCTCTCTGTATTATTTTGAAGTTCATTGAGCTTCTTCAGGACAGCTATTTTGAATGCTTATTTTGAAAGGTCACATATCTCTATCATTGCAGCATTGGTCACTGGTACCTTATTTAGTTTGTTTGGTGAGGTCACGTTTCCCGGCATGTTCTTGATGCTTGTGGATGTCTCTCAATGTCTGGGCATGAGTTAGGTATTTTAATCTTCATAGTCTGGGCTTGTTTGAACCCAGCCTTCTCAAAGGGAATTAGTGTTATGAGCTCTGGGGGTGCCTCAAGCTCAGTAATGCTGAGACTCTTGCAAATTCCTGATGGTGCCACCTTGGTGGACTTGGGTAAGATACAAGTGAATTCCCTAGATTACCAGGCAAAGTCTCTGTGCTGGGCTGCTGGAGTTGGAAGAGGAGTGACATGGGCGCTTCCTCATGGTCACGAGGTCAGACCTGAAGCAGCCCAGTCTCACCCAAAGCCCATGGTGACTACTGCCTGGCTACCTCTGATGTTTATTCAAAACCCAAGGACTCTTTAGTCAGCAGGTGGTGAATGCTGCCAGGACTGGGTCCTTCCTTTCAGGGCAGCATGTTTCCTTTTGGCCCACGTTAGGTCCAGAGACACCATCCAGGAACTATAGCCTGTAATCAGGGGCTTCCAGTGTCTGCTTGGTACTTTATTTTACCATAGCTGATCTGGTACCCAAGTTGTATAACGAATTTCTCTGAGCTCTTCCCTTTCCCCAAGTGGAAGAGTGCTTTCCCTGCATTTCCTGGAGTCGGGAAGGTGTGACACAGGCTCGGCTGCCA
The DNA here is from genome assembly GCA_963574885.1 of Lepilemur ruficaudatus. Taxonomy (NCBI): domain Eukaryota; kingdom Metazoa; phylum Chordata; class Mammalia; order Primates; family Lepilemuridae; genus Lepilemur; species Lepilemur ruficaudatus. Next base: position 23,677 of record CAUYRT010070307.1, on the reverse strand, counting down.
CCACTGGTGTTTCACTGGGTCACATGTCCACTGGCTCTGTACCAGCACAGCTGCAGGAGTTGCCCAAGGACTGTAGCCTTTGTGGCCCAACTTCCTTACAAATTTAGCCCAGGCTGCTTTGTGTCAGCTGACAGTGGGGCTAGGGGGACCTCAGGTTTCAGGGCTTCCCTCTGGCTAGGCTGGTCTCAACGCTCCCTCCATGGGCACCAGCAGAATTCTGCCCTGTGCTAGGGCGCCCTGAGTTTCAATCCTTTCACTCTCCCTCCTCTGGACACACAGATTCTCCCTCCGCTTAGGGTGCTGGTATGGCAAGGCAGGGGGTGGCGTAGGCAATGCAAGCTTGTTCAGTGCCTCTTTCCTTGATATAATATTAAAACCAGGTAGTGGGATCGCTCACCTGATTTTTGGTTCTTCTGAAGGTACTTCCTTGTTTGTTTACTTTGATAGGTGTGTGCAGAGGGACGATCACTGGAGGTTCCTATTTGGCCATCTTGTGCTGCCCCCTCACCTACCCCAATATTTAATGAAGCCTCAGTAGATAATACTTCTTGGTTGGAAAAGGAGATCTCCGAAGTGAGAGAGTAGAAGAATGTATTTTATTCTAAAAGCAAAGGCAAGATTTTTTAACTAGAAACAAAATTGTTTGTCTTCTTTTTTGTTCTCTTTAAAACTTCCTTCTTCCCCATTATTGCTGAAAACCCAATTTCTCACCCAATATCACCACCAGCAGGCAAACCACACCTAAGACACTCTGTGTCTAATGATGATCAATCTCTGACCAATCATTTTTTCCAAGAATCCCAAGAGATCTCTGAAGAACATAATTGAAAACTCTAAAGAAAGCAAAGTTCCTAGGTTATCTATTAGAGGCAAAGAACCCAAGAGTGAGCTTACTAAATTCTCTTTGACTGAGAGCAGGCAGGCACCTGAACAAACATGTCATCTGAAACACACAACAGCCTGAGGCTGCAAAGGAGAAAAAAATCCAAAAACAAAACAAAGCAGAGGGGAAAAAAAAACACAAGAGCATCTCCAGCTCAACTTGGTGATTGGGATTAATCTGTCACCAGAAAGCTTTTCCAGGTATAAGCTACAGCTGTCCTTGAGCAACCTTGCTGTGCCTTACCCTATCAACAGAGACAGACCAGCTTCCTTTCTCACTTGTTCACTTTGCAAATATATAGAGGAGAAAAGCTACAATTCACTGAAAATAATACTCACCTGATAAAATCTATTGCACATTTTATTTCAGATAAGCTCCAAGAATGTGGTGATTTTTAAATATTTTTTAAATCAACGTGGCTAAAAACCTGAAACTCAACAGAGGCTGAAGCTTAAAAATGAAAATTCTAGGTCAGTGGAGGAGAAAGAAAGTGTCTCACCTACTTGGCTAGTTCAGCTACATCCTACCTTATAGGGTCGCTTCTAAGGTGTATGGTAGAGTCACACTGCCCCTGCAGATAATGTTAGCCTTTTTCATTAGCCCTACTCTGTTACTCAGGAGGTTAACTGGTATGGATATAATTGACATTGCATTCTGATTTACAGTTGGAGTCAGCTAAAGTGCCTGGCAGATCAGAAATAGATGGAGTGTCTGTTCCATGACCCTGCTTTCCAGGTTCCTATGAGCTGGTGCATCTTTGAGTCACAGATCAGGGCTGCTGTCAGGCAGTGCTTCTCACGTGGCCCTCCTTGTCTCCAGGGTTGAGACTTTTCTTCTAGCTACTGCCCTGTCGAGTCTTTAGTGACACCAAAGACCCTCTGTTACCAGCCTCGGTGGGCTTCACTATGCCTTGTGGTTCCCCCACACTCCGCCCACGTCTCTCTGTGTAGCCCCTTTATAAGACCTCATCAGTTCTCTGTGGGTCCCTGATCCACGGGGTAACACATATCACAGCCAAATCACCAGGGTGCCCCAAATCAGGAATGAAAACAAAAGCTGTAGAAATAACGTAAAGTGCATTAGAAGGATTCTGGCATGCAAGCAGTTAGCGCACGTTCAGTCTTCGCGGTGACCTTCGTCTAGGGGCGCTGGCCCCGGCTGACGTGTTATAACATTGCTTCGGTCTTTCCTGCACCGCCAGTGCTGCCACCTAAGCCTGCTCTTCCTATGGCCTTCTCCATTTCGGGCTGAGCATTTTCTGGAGAGCAGACTGAGGTGGAGATTACTGTGCGGGAAGTTTCATCAGGGAATGCTCTCAAGGTCACTGCGAGGAAAGGGAAGGAAGTCGGAGGGGGCAAAGGGAGAAACTGGGCTAAGGTGTAGTCTCAACAAAGACCTCAGCCGACCTCGCAGGGAGCCCTGACGTTGGCATGGCTCTTCTGAATCACCCTTCGTAGGACTGGGTGTGCGGGGCTCTTATCCCCCAAACTCCACATCATCCAGCCATTGGGTGGGCACTGCGGGCGAGCGGGCATGACCTTGAGCGAGGAGCTCTTTCCAACTGAGGTCAATTTCCAGCGAGGATCAAGCGTTCAGGGCTATTTTGCTGGCAACACATCCAGCAGTTGGGGAAATAAGTCAATCAGTACAACAGAAGGCTCTGTGGAGTGTATCATACCTTCCAATAAGCCATTTTTTTGTTCTTCAAACTTAAAAGCTTAGAGCCATTTTCTATTTCTTTTTCTATTCCTTTGCAGTTATACCTTAAAAATATAAATATATCCAGAATCTGAGGGTTTTTTTTTTAAACCACCTCCACTACTGTCATTCTTGTTCCTGCCTCTGTCCCCTCTAAATTGGATTGCTTAATTAACTGTGTCATTGATCCTGAGGTCTGCCCTTCCTTCCCTCCTAGTTTGTGCTGAATACAACAGACAGTGTGATCATTTTAAAACATACACCAGCTCCTCTCACTTCGCTACTCCAAACTCCATGGGTTTCCCATATCACTTAGAGTAGAAGTCACATCCTTGGAGCTTTCCATGGGATCGTGACCTGGCTGCCCACAACATTCCTGACATATTTCCTACCCGCTTATATCCTTGCTCACTCAACTTCAGCTGTGTTCTGCCTCAAATACTCCAGGCACCCTCCTAACTAGGGACTTTTAATTTTATTCTTTGCTTTATCCTAAAAAACACGTTTCCTACAATCCCACCTGGCTCCCTGCCTCATTCTTCCAGGTCTCTGCTATGTCATTTTATCAGCACAGCCTTTTCAAACCACCTCACATACAATAGGAAAACCCAGTTTTTGCCAGTTCTTACCACCTTGCATACTCTGTTTTGCTCCAGGGTTCTTTTCGCAATTTTTTCTAATGTTTGCCTACTCGGTTTTTTTGTGTGTTTGTTTTTTCTGTTTGTTTTCTTATCTGTCTCACATTAAAATGCAAGCTCTATGAGGCAGGGCCCTTTTGCTGTTGTTTTTTTTTGTGAGTAGAGGATCCATAGCAGTGTGTCTGGCTTATGGTAGGTGCTCAATAATACTTGTTGGCTGAGTAAATGGCTTTTGTATTTTGGCCAAGTTTAGAGTCAGATAAAGAGAACTAGTCCAGGACCTGTGACACCTATGAATGAAAAAGGAAAGAATTTGGAGCAGGGCTTATATGTTAGTTGAGGTAGGCAAAATTTTACAGACAACCCTGGAGATGCCCCTCCCTGGTTATTCAATCAAACACTAACTTCTGTGGAGGGGCTTTGCAGATAGAGCTAAAGTTATGGACCTTAAGATAGGGATAGTCCCCTGGATTATCCAGGTGAGCCCAGCGTGATCTTGCATCCCGAAAAGCAGAGAGCTCTCTCAGGATGGAGTCAGGGGTGTGGGGAAAGAGGAAGGTAGAAGGGACAAGGTAGCAAAACGAGAGAGAGCAGTTTGAAGTGTGAGCAGTGTTCACCCGCGTTTCTGGCTGTGGAGATGACAGGAAGTCAGTCAGAGGTTAGCCATGGGGGTGGCCGCCGGAACCTGAGCCTGGCCTGACAGCCAGCAAGGACACAGGTATTCAGGGCTATGATGCATTGAATTGGACTCTCCCCAGAGCATCCAGACACCTTCATTTCAGCCCTGTGTCCCCGCGAGCCTGCTAGACTTCTGACCTACAGAACATCAAGATCATAAATGAGCGTTGTTTTAAACTGTGGATTTTGTGATAATTTGTTACAGCAGCACAGAAAGTGACTATATGTAAATTATACTCTTTGGTCTCAGATAAACGTTATGGCAGTGAGCAATCTGAATGTAAGCAAAAGGGATAGCAAAATTCATAATATGGGCAACAGATTAGGTTTCCAGCTTCTCCATATTCTACTTCTTATTCAGTAACTAAAGACCAGTAACAGGAATCACTGACGTGAACTGTGTTTTACTAACATCGTTATGAGTCTGTTCGGCTGATCCACTGAGTATATATTTCTCTTGCTGGACCCCAAGAAGGGGCTTCCGTTTTACTCAGCGATGATCTTGGGAAGGTTCCTTGTGCTTTTTCCCGAGCTCATACGCGTGTCGCTCTGTGGGTAGTTCATGTAGTTCATGCACCAGAATAACTTAATAAGGAAAACGCTACCTACAACTTCAATTCCTAATCCCAGCGTTTTTTATTTGTGAAAAATAGAAAAACACTCTCACAAAGTGACCTGTTAAATCATGTTTATCCTAGTAGTTAAGAGTCTTTACAACCACTTATTTGCATAATTTTAAACAAATCACTTCTATCACTCTTTCAGCTTTCTCGTTCAACCTCTAGGAATTGCTCTAAAGTATGATTGGAGGTACAAAAGCCTATTGCAAAACAACCCAAGTGCCCATCAATACATGAGTGGATTAATGCAACGTGGTATAGGTATACCATGGAGTTCTACTTAGCCACAAAAAACAATGATGATCTAGCATCTCTTCTATTTTCCTGGATGGAGCTGGAGCCCGTTCTACTAAGTATCACAAGAATGGAAAAACAAACACCACATGGACTCACCATAATCAAATCAGTATTAATTGACGAACACTTAAATGTTACTTTCATAGGTGCACATGTCAGGCAGATGGGAGGGCGGAGGAAGGGATGGGTATATGAGCACCGTCTCGAGAATGGACAACACTTGTAGCTCTGACTTGGGCAGGGCAAAGGCAATATATGTAACCTAAACATTTGTACCCCTGTAATACTCTGATATAAAAAAGTAAAAAACAAACCCAGCAAACAAATACTGCCCTACCCAACTGAACACCAAAAGGAAAACCTCACCTCCACACTCACCCCCATGGTTTCAGCCTGGTCGTGCAGGAAGTTGATGCTCCACCCCAGGACCCTGCCCCTGGGAAGCAGATTGCAACCTCCTGTCCCCCCCAGATGCTGTTGGAGGGCTGAGCTGAAAGTTTGATCTTCACCTGGGAGAAGCAGATAGTATGATCTGATCCAGTTTTACTGGGATAGTGTCGGTGGGATTCAGCTTGCTTGGGGGGCAGGTGAGATGACAGCCACATTGAGGAGGCAGGAGGTGGTCTGATTACTATCCCAGGGCAGAATTTGCTAGACTGAGTGGTGGGCTAAACTTCCCCAGGGGAAAAAAAAAAAGCAGAAATAACAGCAGAAGAAGGCTAAGAACTTCAAAAAGAATAAAGGAACATCAGAATGGGTAAAAATAGAAGTAAATATAATAGACTATCTTATTTCTCATTATCCTGCTTCTCTTGAGTCTCTCAAGTCATATTTGTTGATTGGGCAAAACACCATCTGTTATGTGGTACTCAGTGTATGTAAAAGAAATAGTTACGACAATTATATTAAAAAGTAGGAAGGATAAAGGGACCCAAATGAAAATTAAGTTTCTACACTTCACTTGAAGTGGTAAAACTCCAATATCAGTAGACAGTGATAAGTGAGACGTGTGTGTGTGTATATATATAAAATACCTAGAACATATGCCAAGGAAACTATAAAAGTGATATACTCAAAAGAGAGAAATAGAAGAATGGGAAATATAAGCAAATAAAACGGCAGACGCAAGCACTAACGTGTCATTATTTACAGAAATGTAAATAGTAGAAATTTACCAATTACAAGACAGATATGGGCAAAGTAAATTAGAAAAAAAGTCCCAACTACATGATGTCTATTGTAAGACACTCACTTCAAATACAACATAATTTAAAATAAAATGAAGATGAACCATGCAAACATTAATTTTAAGAAGTAGGAGTGGCTGTATTAATAACAAGTAGACTTCAGAGGAAAGAAAATTGCCAGAGACAAAGCAGCACATTACATATGACAAAAAGATCACTTCACCAGAAACACATAATGTGTACACACCAAGCACCAGAGCGTCAGAATACTTGAATCACAACCTAAAGAGCTAAGAGAGATAGGTCTGCAATCATAGATGGGAATTCAACACCCAACTCTCAACAATCAACAGAACTACTACCCAGAATATCCACGAGAATATAGAAGAACTTAACAGCACCGTCAACCAATAGGATCTTACTGGTGTATGTAGACTCCTCTCCCAACGAACAGCACAATACGCTTTTCAAGTGCCGAGGAAACATTCACTAAGGCAAACCATATACTAAGGCATAAAACAAACCAACAAAGTTTGCAAAGTATGTTATCTGTATCTAACCAATATAATTAAGACACATTCTACACAATCTCTTTCAGAAAATAGAAAATGCAGAAACATTATTTTATGAGGCTACTGAGAGACAGACACTGGCTCTCTAGTGTCTCTCCTTATACAGACACTAATCCTGTCTTGTCTGCCCCCCCAATGACCTCATTTAACCTTAATTACTTTCTTAGAGGCCCTATATCTGAATACAGCCACTGTGGGGTTAGGGCTTTAACATACATTTTTGGGGGGTTAACAAAAAGCATTCAATCTATAACAGTAATACACAAGAAATCTCAAAATTTAACATAAAAAATTAGAAAATGGGCAAGACAGGAACAGACATTTCTTGTACATGTAAGCATGTGAAAAGAAACTCATCATTAGCCTTTAATGAAATACAAACTAAATCCACAAGGATCTACCATTACAAACTGCAAGTAGAATGTTTAAAACAAAATAAACTTTAAACAAACATACAAAGGAAAACAACTCAACCCATGACCTAGGCTAGTAAGTTTCTCTTATTTTTTTAAATTTATTTATTTTTTTAGTTTCTCTTTTTTAGTAGTTTAGACTAAGAGGTAGAAAGCCTGAACCTCGAAAGGGTTGTGTTCCGGACGTGGAGGGCGAGGTGACTGCATGCTGGGATGTCCACGTGGATGCCGTGTGTAGCTATGGCCGAGTGAAACATACGCCTATTGAGAGAAGCAAAAATATCAGCTAATATGTTCCCTGTTGGCTGAGGAGGGGGAGGTGTGAGTGCTGGAGCCTGAGCCCTGCCAACTTTCTACTTTCCATTTTCAGTATCTGGTAAATCCTGGCAGTCTGTTAGTGTCAGGTGTCATTAGCGTAAATCTCCCCTGAGTGAGTGGGTTCGTTTCTTACACTCATGCCTCCCCAACTCCAGCAGTCCATGGCACACCCTCTCGCGTCCCCATCCGTTCCTTTCTTGCTTCCACTTCCTCATTCTGGATTCTTCCCTTCAAGATGTTGAACATCAATACTAGAAGTCATTACCAGGAATGTACATTAAACAATGTTTTTTCAGTGCAGGTGAACTTAGAGTATAGCTCGAAACTTTTGGTAAACAGTGAATCAACATAAGTTAACTATTTTCCAGTGAAAATAAACTCCAAAACCACAAGACAGTAAAATATTACTCATAAACTTGGGTTGTAGAGTAAATGTAACATTTTTAATTAAATTCATAACACATTGTGTCTTGGTGCCTATAACCATTGAATATCATATGAAGAGATTGACATACTTTGATTGCATTTTTTAAATATTTTTAAAATAAAGTTTTAAAATTTTTTAATTTAAATTTAAAATTTTTAAAATAATATGAAGTACCAAGTAAGATAAAAAAAAATTAAAAGTCCTTTGTTGATCAACTAAAGGTATAGGTAAGACCTAAGCCTATAGAATTGTTTATTCCATTCTGTGGCTAAACCAATAATTAACACTGTTCTTTTTTATTTATCTCTAACTTGACCTGGGTGGTTAGATGGGGAAAAAAGATGTCGAAGCAGTTGGTTACATGGCTTAGATGGTATGTAGATTTTCTCTCCATGTCTTAGTTTTCATTTGATGGTTTTTATTTGGTAAATGATACCTAAATATTGCATACAGTAAAAAGTAGTATTTATAAAGAAGCAGGGATTTACAATCTTCATAAAATTAGAATAAACAAAAATGTCAATGCATAGAGGTAGTTAATGTAAAGAATTAGATGCGAATTTGGCAGGGTTTTTTGCTTTTAATTTATACTGAAGATAGTCCAAGAAACTCTAAAAGTGACAATTGAATTTCTTCGCTTAATATGATATTAAGATGCAAATGGAAGTGAATTTAATACAAAGCTGTCTGCCTCTAAGATGCTTTGATATGTAAGAGAGTCTCCACCATAACGCCTGTAAGTTAATACATGTGCAGACTTCAGGATATTGTGTTGTAGCTTAGTTTAATTTCATTTCAAAAGGCCATTAGGGGTGGTTCAGATAGCTGATCTTTATGAGTTTTTTATGACTACAACACAAATTAATAAATAAGCAGAAGTCTAAGCTAAAAGCCTAAGTTTTAAATGTCGTATGAACGTGTTTAAATAAAAGCAAAAGAAATCTTTGTTTGCTTTGTTCTGTTGACCGGTTATGCTATCTGAATGTAGGAGATTTTTTAAGAGTTATAACAAGCACTAAATCCAGTATGCGCGGGGTACTTTTATCACACACTGATGCTGCAAGCTTATAAAATAAAGCAAATTTATGCATTAGCCTTTGGAAATGAAAACCTACATTCAAATGTTCTGTACCATTTTATCTTGAGTGTATTTCAAAGAAAATCATGTTTGTGGGAGCCACTTCCTGGCTAAGAAAAAGGATGTTGAAGTAATTACAGTATAACTAAAGTGCCCAAGATATGCAATACTAGAGAAAAAAGACGATAAAGATGGAAAATTGGGATTGAATGGACTGACTTTTCAGAGTCCTCCTGGGAGAAGACGAATTTAAGCTATAGTTATTTTCTGATTATTTAGAAATAAGCGTCCAATTTATAGATTACCTGGGTCAGGCCTCAGATGGGAAAGTGGCTTTGGGTGGAACCCCATTCGCCCGTCTTTCTACAGCAATATCAGTTTAATACTGAAACCAAGGACAGCTCTAAGAAGGAGGAGACAAAACAAAACGACCAATTGTCTTGGAAGAAAGGGCGTGGGACGCACAAGTGCATGCTAAGTTAGAGACAGATGTGATTGGCAGACGGGAGAGGGCTTGTCTCAGTCCCCTTGGGCTGAGAAGTTACAAAGAACTGGAATTTATTCCTCACAGTCCTGAGGCTGAGAAGTTCAACATCAGGGCATGAGTATCTGGAGCCTGGTGAGGGTCTTGCTGCAGCCTCACGTGACTGAATGAGGAAGAGCAAGCCAGCAGAGCCAACCCAGGATGCAGGAAGCCTCTTTCGTAAGGGCCTTAATCCCATTCATGAGTGAGGAGCCTTCAAGGCTAATCACCTCCTAAAGGCCCCACCTCTTAAGACTATCACAATGGCAACACCTGAATTTTGGAGGGGACACATTCAAGCCATAGAGTTATACCCTGACTAAATGCAATGTGCATAAGCCACTGGTCTGTTTTATAGCTCTCACAAAGATATGCGTGCATTCTTTACAAGGCTTCACCTATATAAGCAAAGCACTTATATAAGTATTTTTAGACTAGATGTTTATAATTATTTTATAAAATATGTATTTATACATTCATATTAAACATCTACTATGTGCCAGACTCTGTATAGATAGAGCAATGGAGAAAAAAAAATCCTTGCCTTTTTTATATAGAAGAAAGGTAATAAATAAAATATAGAAGTAAAACATATAACATGTTATAATGGCAATGGCAAGAAATACATCAGGAAACCTGGATTGGAAACCGGGGGATGAGAAGAGGTAAATTTAAATACAGCAATCAGGGCAGAGTTCAATGAGAAGGCGGTGACCCCTGAGTAAAGATCTGGAGGATGACAGGGAGGGGACAGTGCAGCTCTCTGTGCACTGGCCTGGCAGAGCACACCTGGATTGTTGCAGAACAACAAGGGGGCCAGTGCCATAGCTGGAACAGAGTGGGATCGAGTGAGGTCATTTGGGATGCTGTGGGCCTTCCTCGGGGCTTGCCTTTTTTTCTGAGTGATGTAGGAAGCCATTGGAAGATCTGAGCTTAGGGCTAACTCGATGGGACTTACATGGTGACTCTGGCTGCCGTGTGAGAACAGACCTGGAGTGGCGGAGGGGGACAGGCATGGAAGAGGGAAACCAGTTCTGCCATTTTGAAGCAAGTTGCTTAACTTCCCCGTGCCTCCGTTTTCTTATCATCTACAAATTGGGGATCAAAGTACCTGTTTATAGGGTTGTGGTGAGGATCAAATGAATTATCACATGTAAAATACATAGACTAGTGCCTGGCACGTAACACATCGTCCGCTGATCTGGTAATAGTGTCACTGTTATAATGCAGACGTGAGACGACGGCAGTGTGGACTAGGCTGGAGGTAAGTGGTGGCTTCTGGATGTGAGTGGAAGCAAAAAGAGGACGTCAGAGCTGGGCTGCAGCGAATGGGAAGCGTGGAGTGACCACTTATCGAGTTAAGGAGGACACTTTAGAAGAACAGATTTGGGAGACAGGAGGCTAAATCAGGAACTTGAAACATTTTATATGGAAACAGTAAGATTGCTATAAAAAATTAACACAAAAATTGCTTCTCAATACAGCGTGGGAATCACCCCCTCCAAAGCAAAGACACAATGCGGAGGGCCGATGGCACTCGCAGCTGCTACTGGAATCCCATTGCCGTAGGAATTTTGTATGTTATTAAAGTCATGACAGCACGTGCAACTATCTATGGCATGCAGTTATGAGCATGTACAGGCAGTCTTACCAGCCGGATATTTGAACTTACTTCCCATTACTGGAAACATTTCCCTATTTCCAGAGTCATTAGATGGGAGTTAATGGTGGCTTATACACATTTCCTTCTGTGGGCCAAGGTTTTATAATTGTCGATCTTCTTTTAGTGGTAAGTGAGGAAAGCCCCTTATCTCTTCCGGGCTCTATGGCTAGAGACAGAACATAGTAGTAGCAGCATAAATAATGATATGTTGAGAATCTCTTGTGCCCCATGTGCTGTGCTATGCATTTGAAACGTACCACCTATTCCACATTTGGATAAGGAAACCGAAGTACAGGAGTTTAGAATTTTGTGAAAATGGGGAAGCTGGGACTTGGAACCAGCCAGGTCCCTTGCCTCAAGCTCACGCCTTCACCCCACCGTACATCGCTCAAAGCCCCAGTCCACCGGCACTTCCCTCTCCAGACGCTGGAGTTTCCTTCTCAGTGTGTGCTCTGACTTAAATTAGGCTTGAGTTCAATCTCTCTCTCATTTTTCCTTCCCCGTTGCCATTTTCAGAAGCGATGAAGAGCCTACACAAAAGCTGATAAACCAGTATAGTTTCCTCTGTTTCAGGGACCCTTTTAGCCGGTTCAACTTTGAGCAGTTACTGACTAAAAAAAGAACGCAGGAGTATTGCAGGATAACCCTAATAGCCAGACTGAGGTCTGTGTATTATCTGTGGATTTTAGTTTCTCGGCCATTCCGTTCCATAAAGAGTGTTCTTTCTAGTGGCTAGAAGTAAAAGGATTGCATAAAGCTCTATAATTCCCTCTTTAAAATAACTTATTTGTTTCATGGACTTCGCTTACCGATTACCTCTCACAGAAACCAAACATCTAAAGGCAAGGATTGGAAATGAGAATTGGAAACATATGGAAAGTGCTGACACAAAACTAATCTACATGCAAGAAGCCTGACAACTTCTTTTCCTTTGGATTAAGTTAATGGTGTATATTTTTATCTGGAAATAAGTCCTATTACTGACATTTGGAGGTAGGTATTCAGGAGATTTTCAATATCTTTAGGAAAGGGAGAGACAGTATTTATCAGGGCCATTTGAAATCATTTACCAAATGATTTAGCTTAGCTCCTTTCAGAAGAAGAGAAACAGAAGATTTGTAATTCCTCTGGCTGCCCTCGCTAATAATACTCACTTTAACAGACAGCAACAAGCATTTTGTTCATCCACACTGAAGAGCATTTCTCTTGTCTTGGTTGTCAGAGTGACCACCGGGATTTGAATTAAATTAATGTTAAAAACAAACAAATTCTGACATTCAGTGTTAACCATTCCTTAGAAATATGTTTGAGAGTGATTGTTATTGTTGGGTTATGTGCATTATTTTTTGTGTGTTGAGATAAATGATAGCTAGGTGCTACTTTTGATTATAGAATGAAAAAATCATTTAGGTTACTTTTTGACAAAATTTGTTGCATAAAATTTTGCAAATATAGATGTGCATCATAATGAAAATATTACCTTTAAAAAGACATACTTTGCGGGGGGGGGGATTGCTAGTATCCAAACCGCTACTCCATTTTCTAGAACTCTTCATATTTTAACAGCTTTGGTAAGAGGAAGGACTCCACCTCCTGTCTGAGGAAAAGGAATCAAAATTCTTTAAAGGAACCAAATATTTCTTCTTGCCCTCACCAGTGGTAAGCTGTGAGCATGTGGATTAGATACCAGCAGTTGGAGGCTCCCTCTTAGGATGCTAAATTTTGAGTAATGATGAAAAAGTGGTAACACCTTTGGGATTCATTCACAGCAGATATTTTCAGGGGTAGCAACCAGGGTGAACCCAGTGGCCATGTCCAGCAGCAGCGCTGGCCATGGGAAATAGCAGCGGCTGCTGAGGAGGCTGTTTCTGCAACTTCACCTTGGCTGTAGATGCTGCTGCTTCTTGGTTCCTGCTCTTTTTTACGCCTTATTCTCTAGACTTTCCCTTACTTCTGTGAGCCAGTCAATAGCCAACCAACAAATACCTCTTAGGTATCTACGAGATGATTTCTACTGCTTACAACTCAGAAACATGAATGACAAAGCATTTGTAGATATTTAAACTCACTTTTTCATAAAAATAATCCATGCTAAATACAGAAAAATATAGCCAAAAAAGAAAATTATTTTTGTTATTACATTCTAGACTTCCTAGAAACTACCTCTTCTTAAAGTATTAAGGTTTATGTTCTTTTTCCTGATTTTATTTTTAATTGGTTTTGTGTAGTTGCTTTTTCTCTAATAATTTATCTAAGGTAAGATCTATTACAAAATTATTTTACTATCATGAAAGTATAACAAATAGAATATTTTAATTGTTCTTGAGTTTATCTACTGACAGTTTTAACAGGGTTGCTTTTTAAATTTTTTTCCTGAAAGAAACTTGAGCAGAAGACTTGTGTAATCATATCCAAGCAGCAAATTGTCCAAGTAGCACATAGTGCTTATATGAAGAAACAGAACGTGTGGGTTACTACAAACTGTGGTGATATCCTACATGTACATTTTTGGCAACATGCCCAGACTCTCCAAAACCTGAAGAAAATGTTTATGTGCACTGGTATTTGTCCAAGTGCAGAATCCTGTAGATATTGACTTAATACCTTTCACGAGAGTTAATCTTTTCCCATTACACTACAAAACAAGCAGAACATGTTAGCACACGCTATCTCCATCACGTGTTTTATGCGCCCAGTGTTTTTCTCGATATGATAGACTAAGATGCAGTCCACAAACTCTAATACATTTATACATTTATAGCAGGATGATAATGAGGACGTTGAAAGCTAACATACTGAACATGTGTGGTTCAGTTATTGCTATGTAACAGAACACCCCAATTATTTATGGGATTCAAAACGAACATTGGACTAAAATCTGATAGTCTTCAGATTGGGAAGTTCTACCGATTTGGGTTAGACTTGGCAGATTTAGGCTGTCTGGCTTGCTCATGCGTGTGCAGGTACAGTCAGTTCAAGGTAGGCTGACTGCGGGCTGATTGAAGTCTTGGCTGGATTGTGCTCATCTCTCCTCTAAGCAGTTTCTCAGTAGCTACCAGGAGAGCTTGGGCTTTGCTTCACAGCTGAGGCAAGGTTCCAAGAGAAAACAAATGCATACAAAACTTCTTGAGGACTTGGAGCTGGTATACCGTCCTATCTGCCATGTACTGTTGGCCAAATCAAGGCAAAGACCATGCCAGATTCAAAGAGTTGGGGAAATAGCCCCCACTTCTTTATGGAAGGAGCTGCCCAGTCCCATGGCACACTACATAAATATAGGGAACAGTGGCAAACTTAGGCTATTTATGCAATACTCTACCATAACTTACGTATCAAGAACTTTTTTAATGCATTACACATATTTCATTTAATCTTCACAATATATAAGGTCAAGATAGTATTAGTATTCCTACTTGTTGAGAAATAAACATTGTAGCCATGGTGGGGAAAAAAAGGGGCTGTATTTTTCCCCTCCATATTCTGTATTTATAAGAGGGAAGATGGCAGAGGTGAATAGGAAACAGCTTTTGTGATAAGTTTATCAAAGTTTTATAAGTTTTAAGTAATACATTAGAAATGTATACAATGCATCTCTGTGCCAAATATATTTAATTGGAGGAAATTAATTAAAAGTCTGGCCAGCAGCTGTAGTAAAATTTTAGCATTGGTTAGAATTGTCCGTTTGCATTTGTTTTGAAATTATAAACATTTCAGTATAATTTTAGGACAGGCTGACAGGAAGATTGCTGTCAGATTCTGTATCTATTTAGAATATAAAATCTTCATCCCATGGTACTTCACACCTGAGTTAAGCTCACTGCCTGGTGAGGCTAGGTGAGGCTAGGTGCTTTGTGGACAGACAGCTCTTGCTCTTTTAAGTTGAAGCAAAAATCTGCCTTGCTCATATTTCTACCTATTGGTCCTTTTTGGGTGGAACATTCCCCATCATTTTCTATTTTTTTTACCTTGTTTTTATATCTTTATTCATAGTACTTCTCATTACCTCACATTGTATTATAATTATTTTGGTTTGCTTGTATATCATTGTTTTCCTACTAGAATGTGAACTCCATGAGGTCAGGAGCTTGATTTTGTTCACTGCTCTATCTCCCATGCCTAGAATAGCACTTAGCAACATGGTGAATATGCAATAAACGTTGCTGAATACATAAGACCTTTTCTCAGCACTTTATTCCCTATTAGATATTATATCACTGTCCAGTGTCGTGTGGGGTCCACAAGTGGGAGACTACCGCCTTTGCATGTTTACCAAAATTGCTGAAAGAACAAGATGGAGCTACGTCAAAGACAATGTGGAAGATGCAGAAGATATTATCCCTGAGATGTTGG
Source organism: Lepilemur ruficaudatus (assembly GCA_963574885.1). Lineage (NCBI taxonomy): Eukaryota > Metazoa > Chordata > Mammalia > Primates > Lepilemuridae > Lepilemur > Lepilemur ruficaudatus. The sequence goes on along the minus strand of CAUYRT010070307.1, from coordinate 8,332 downwards.
GCAATAAACATTATTTGGGTTACTATTCAAAGTTATGACTCTCCTGCCCACACCTTAATTGGGGCTGTATTTCTCCATGATTTTAAAAAGATAAAATCACATCTAGGTCTGTTAAAAGATTATTGAAAATATTAATATGAATAAAGGAGGAATGTGTCAATCAAAAGGAGTTAATGGATAACAATGAGATTAAAAAATAAGGACATTCCCAGAGGAAAATGGCAGACATTCTTCCCAGGGAGATGATGGGAACAGCCTTCTGTCTAAGAGAATCTCTGTCTCCACTGTGAAGATAAGTCCATTCAGGCAATGAGAGCCATTAAACGTGCAAATGGGTACCGTCAATTCCCTGTATTGGGATGCTACAACACTGGAATTTCTGATTATTTTGCTGTGGGCACAGTTTGCCTATAGGGAAAGGATGTGCAGTGGAACTGATGCTGGTATACTGTCTCCTTGATAATCTTATTTCTCATTTGAATCCCAAAGTTGCCATTCTGGCAAAGCCCATCAGGTTTTTTGAGCTTTATTGGTATGATTCAATATCCGCACGTCAGATCAGCTGCAGGGCAATGGCCTGAGCTTGGGAGGCTGAGAGACTCTGCACTGGGTTGAATTTTATCAGTTTGGACAGTGAAGTAGACTTCCCCAGTCAGACGTACTATTCCCTCTGCTAGGTGTGCAATGCTTTGAATGTCTGTGTTGTTCAAATCACAAATCACTTTGTACATGTTCTCAAAGTAAAGTTTTGAGACATAGCCATCAAGAAGTCTGACTACATTACGTTTTTTTTCCCCAAAAATAACAAGCATGGATAGAAGTGATTGAAAGACTTAGGACAGAGTATGTGCCTTGGTCCCAGGATAAGAAGGGTCATGAATATTTCCTTCTTATTTTTATCTGCATTTCTATTTGCTAAGAATTATGTCTTGGAATTTAGCAGTACTATTTCCCGATTTGTAAAGATAATACAATACTTATTATCTATACCTAGCATCTTTCATGCTGTTGTGCAATCTGACTACCAAACTCTTTATGTGCAGATTCTCACTGGAAAAACCATTTTATTTCTTCCTTTACTTCTTTTTCCCCCTCCATGTATTAAGTGATACAAAAGAGTTGTGATCTGTTCTTGGGAAATGAACACGTTACTTGCTTGATGCAATGCACAAGCTTAAATTTTAATGGATTCTTCAAGAAAGACCAGTTCACAGCCAGAATTCTTTTATCCCACAATGGTGACAGGGAAAGAGGAGCCAGAGATTTTCAATAGTAAAGAATAAGAAATATGGGAACTTTTCAAAAGGTAATATGATGTACAAGCTCTAAAAATATTCCATTTGCATTAAAATATGTCCTTATAGTCTACAAAGGATACAATTTTTGTTAGATTTTAAATACTTGTGCTGACATATTGAGGCTTTCAAAAGTCAGTGGCCATCTATTATTTAGAAAAAAATAGAGTAAATTTAGGTGTAAAAACATGCCTGAATGTATTCAGTGTAGTGAGAAATATTAGTCACTTTTTCTTAGGCTTTAAGTTGAATAATAAATAGCATATTAGACTATTTTTATGGCTTGTGTATTTCAAAATTAGTATTTCTAATGCTGAAGTCAAGAGTTTTCTCCCTCTGATTTTGTTCAATGCCATTATACAACAAACCCCAGCATAGTCAACCCACACAATCTTTCATTAGTACACATGTCAGTGCAAGTTGAAACAACCAATATATGAGTCGATCATTCCATAATTCAGCAATGGCCGATTCTATACTGTGTGGTCAGTATGGCTAGAAGCAGAGAGAAAAGTCTAAAATATGATCATCACTTCATTATAAGAAGCTTATGGTTAATTTGTTCCTAGGAAAATCTGGGCTTTGGAGACAATAGTGAAGGTGAGGGGATGAGGAGCTCTGGCTCTACCATTCACTTGTAGGTGGTTTGATCTTGAACAAGTGATGGGACCACCTAAGGCTGTAATCTCCTCTGTGAAATGGGGTTTCCAAATCTGTTAAGATTAAAGAAAATAATATGCTTTAAAACTGTAACTCAGTTCCTGGTATATATATAAGCACTCAAAAATATGAGTTATGAACTATTATTCATCAATTCATTATTCCATTTATTGATTGATTCAACAGACACATACACTATGGCACTGCCTTAGGTACTGAAATACAAACATGTATCATTTCTTTTCCTCAGTGGGCCTATTAAAAAATGAGGAAACCAAAAGCATTGTTGATAAGACAAAATTCCCATTATTTGGCTAAGTGAATATTTATAGAGAACTTTTTCTATTTCATATGTCATATGCCTATTTCACTGAGTAATTATAAAAATATAATTATACGACTAGAAGCTAACAATTACTGATTGTTTATTACATGGTAAATATTTGTAATGCCCCATCTCACCTATTATCTTAATTATAAAATGAAATCACCATGAGGTGGATTTAAAATTCCTGTTTAACAGATTGAGAAATAGAGGCTCATCAATGACGAAGGTAGACTGCTACAGATAACTGAGTATGAACACAATTATCTCTAACTCTAATGCTGCTGGGAACATGGGAGTACAAATATTAATAGCTCCTTGACACCTGATTTCAGTTCTTTTGGATACCTAACTAGAACAGGATTGCTAGATCTTTTGGTAATTCTATTTTTTGAGAAACTTACATACTGTTTTCCACAGTGGCTGGCAAAATTTCATGTTCCTGTCAATCCTGTACAAAGGTTTCAATTTCCCCATATCCTTGGCAAATTTTGTTATTTTTTTTTAAATAACAGTCATCCTAATAGGTGTGAGGTGATACCCGATTGTGGTTTTAATTTGAACTTCCCGGATAATTAATAATGTTGAGCATCTTTTCATTACTTGTTGGCCATTTGTATGTCTTCTTTGGAGAAATATCTATTCAAGGCCTTTGCTCATTTTTAATTGAATTCTTCAATTATTTTTCTATTGAGTTGTTAATAAAATACTGAGGAATAAAACTAACCAAGGAGATGAAAAACTTGTACAATGAAAACTACAAAAAATTGATGAAAAATTAAAGGCATAAATAAATGGAACAGCATCCCATGTTCATAGAGTAGAAGATTTAATATGGCTAAAATGTTCATACTGTTCAAAGCAATCCACAGATCCAATGCAGTACCTATCAAAACTCTAATTGCATTTTTTTGCAGAAATATAAAAACAGTCCTAAAATTAATATAGAACCACAGAAGACCCTGAATAGCCAAAGAAATCCTGAGGAAGAACAAAATTGGAGGCATCACACTTCCTGATTTCAAAATATATTACAAAGCTACGGTAATTACAACAGTATGACACTGGCATAAAAACAGACAAATTAAGCAACAGAGTAGAAAGCCCAGAAATAAATCCACACATATGCAGTCAACTAATCTTCAGAAAGGATGCCAAAAATACACAATGAGGAAAACAATCTATTCAATAAATGGTTTTGAAAAAAGTGAGTACCCACATGCAAAAGAACAAAATTGGACCTTTACCTTATACCATACATAAAAATAAACTCACAGTAAATTAAAGACTTAAACATGTAAGTTAAAAACTTAAAATTCTTTAGTAAACTTAAGGAAAACTTCATGACATTGGCCTTGGCAATTATTTCTTGGATCTGACATCAAATGCACAAGCAACAAAAGCACAAATAGAAATGCATCAAACTAAGAAGCCTCTGCACAGTGAAGGAAATAATCAATAAAATGAAAAAGCAACCTGTAGAATGGGAGAAATTATTTACAAATAAATATCTGATAGGGAATTAATATCCAAAATACATAAGGAACTCCCTCAATAGCAAAATAATAATACCCCAATTAAATAATGGGAAAAGAACTTAAATAGACATCTTCCCAATGTCTCTAAACAGTTTTATGTGTTTTGTCCAGTTTTCTAGCAGGAGGTTAAGTCCAGTCCTTGTTATCCCATTTCATCTAGAAATGGAGGTGATGTCACGTTAGACCAGAGACTTGAATGATACATTTATATTTTAATTTAGGCATAACTAGTGTTTTTTTTCCTACTTTGAGTTTCTACAATCCCTTGAGTATCTACTATAACTAACAATATAATTGAAGTTATTTTCTGAGTAGTTTAAGCTTCCAAGACCATCCAGTGCCATCGATTTGATATCGGTGTGACATTCTCACAATGTCTTCGGGATTTTGAAACTTCTAAACATGTTAAATAAAATGGTTATTCTGGTGAAAAAATATCTCATAAAAATCTTGAAGTAGAATGTTAATGAGTGTTTAAAAAGTTAATGTGTGGGACCAAATATATAAAATCAATATCCGGGGAACCATAGAAATCTACTTGGAAGACATTAAGTTATTTACAAAGCACTTTATTAACAGCACTTGCTACTTGATGTTTAATAACCCAGGCCCTTAAATATTATATATCACTGGAATTAATGGCAATGAGAATAGTTAGTGCCTAGTATGCAATCTTTCCTTGTTTTTATTTTATTCTATTTCCCTAACTCCTTGAGGTAAGCTCAAAGTCCTTGGTTGTAGTAAGGTCAGAGAGAGCAATTTTAGCAGTAAAATTGTAAAATAGCCAGTATTCCCAACTAATTCAGACTGGCTATCCAAAGAAGGAAATCCACTGTCTGCCAGCTTCCCTGGGTAGAATGGGTACATTGTTATGAGCCTGCAAAACACGTTTGCTTACTTTGATTTAGATGAGCCACAGAAAGTTCAAGCATCCTTCAAGCAAACAGGCCCGGGAGTTTTCTGTCTTTTCTGACTATACTTTTCCAATGCATACTGTTGCGATCCGATCATTGGCCTAAGAATTAAACTCTTGCCAAACTCTTTCCAAATTTAATCCAGTCTTTTTCATCAAAGTGGAACTAATTAGCTCAGATGTTATCTTGCTTTTGATTACTGTTTCTTTCATAGTTATGTGGTGTTTCTTATTTTAGTATCTTTACGCTAAGGAGAGGACTCGGTACGAGAGCAAATAGAAACAGGGACTGGTTTAAACTTAGGTTTTTCTTGGCTGCACTCCGTGCCCTTGCTAAATTGTACTCTAGTGTTCACAGATGTGCAGACATCGTTGGGTCTTTTGCATTCTTGTTGCTGTCAAAAAATGTAATTCCTCAAGGTTTGACTTGATGACCACAGAAATTCAAAGAAAGTTGTATTAGTTTCCTAGGACTGCCATCATAAAGTACCCAAAAATGGGCATTTTACAACATCATAACTTTACTTTCTCATAGTTCTGGGGACCAGAAGTCTGAAATCGAGGTGTGGGCAGGGCCGCCTGTTCTGAGTGATCTTTGTCTCTACAAGCTCTGGCAGCTGCCACAGTCCTTTGTGTTCCTTGGTTTGCAACTGCATAACACTAATCTCTGCCTCCCTTTCCCATGTCCTCTATGTATCTGTCTTTGTGTCTCTTCTTTTCTTATAAGGACACCAGTTTTATTGGATTAAGGGCCTACCTTATCCCAGTATGGACTCATTTTAACTAATTACATGTGCAATGACCTTATTTCCAAATACAGTAACAATCTGAGTTTCTGAGGGTTTGAACTTCAATGTGTCCTTTTTGGGAACATAATTTCAACCCATCACACATAAAACATCTTCCAAAGTCTGGTACTGGTCCATATCATTATCTTTCCCTTTTAAAAGTTTTATTTTTCCCAAAATGTAGATGTTAATTATACTATGTATGTGGGCATATGTTTACCTATAAACTATTATCCTCATGCCAATACATTGGATTTCACCCATTTGTCAAGGAATTATCTTTTCAAAGACCTAAGTGTCTTCATTCATAATAGTCCAATGTTCTTTTCTCTTTTCTCCCCTTCTGTTATCTCTGAAACATGTCCTTAGGAGCTCAGATTCTATTTTCTGTCATTTCTGTACTGTGTTAGGGTGTTTCCTTCATGTCCCTATAATAATTTTCCAGTGAAACAGCATCTTTTCAGCATGTGCCTATAGTGTGTTTTGGAAGCAGATAAAGGTAGAATTTGATGTGATCATGGTAAACATAAAGGGAAAATCTCTCCCAAACTTCCTCTATGTTATCTTACCTAGGAAAAAAATTCAGAAATTATCCAGCCTGGAATTATCATTCACTTTATAACTTAAACGCAAGTCCTCTTTTCATCTAGGACTTAACTCTTACTTCTACTTCCTTAAGACCCAAAGTGCTGTCTGTAACAGTGGTCTGAGTGTGATAGTTTGCAGTGCAAGGAAGAGAAGACAATGTGGGAATACATTTTTTCTTTCTATTTTTCTATGGAGTCTCAGCGTTGGCCTTTCCCTTTTAAAATCAATGAATGATGCGTGGCCATGGGAAATTGAATCCCAAAGTTAAACAGAACAAGCCAGAATGGAAGCTTTTGTCAAACGAGGAAATTTCTCTTTGAAATGATATCAACTCGAGGACTACATGGGGAATATTAGCCAAGTTTGAAGTGGGAACCAAATAACTGATTTTTTTTTTGCTTTCTTGTTTTTTGACTCCTGTTTTCCCCAGTTCCCCTACTTAACACATCGTGCAGGGGCTACACTTTTCATTTTATGTAAAGTCCAAAAATGCGTGAATGCTGTCTGGATCGGGTACACTCATCTGAGCGCCTGTCATGTCCCTGTTCCCTCGTTGATTTGCTGCAACTGCTAAGTGCCTCCTCTTCCTTACAATCCATCACCAAGCGTTTCCCCTTCCCACTGTCTCTAGTTTTATTTTATTTTAATTTTGGAGCCTGAACTGCTCCCTCTTGAGATATTTATGACACGGCTCAAATATCATTTCCACCCCAACCATCTTATTGCACCACACTCTACCGTATCACTCTTTTTAATCTCATCGGTTTGGTTATCTTCTCCAGTAGAGTATGAGCTGCGTGAGAGCAGAGATCGTGTGTGCTCATGTGTCGCTGTAGTCTCTCAGCTATGAGTTGGATGTGTAGCATCTAATGGGTTCCTGAAAATAATTTTATTGACAAATTGAATGCATGTTCCCCTTTTATCATTCCTATGATAACAAAGGGTGGGGCCGTTTGCACCCATGTGTGAACAGCCAAATAAAATTAAAGCTTTCCCAATAAGGACTGGAATAAAGTTATTTTTTACTTTACCTCAATTTTTGAACATGAAAAAGATGATGAAAAAAGCTTTGCAAACCTGCATCCTGACTTGGACCAGAGTAAAGCAAGAGAGAGGCCTGGGATGCAGACGTTGAGGAGGTATTTACTCCCAGGTCTTTACAAAGAGTGAGCCTGAAATTGCACAACCCTGAGAGCAAGAATCTCCTTAAACTGTGTGCTCTCAGTGCCTCGCTTCCGTCCCTCGAGACTGACGCTGCCTGTGTCTCCACTAAGGGTTCTTTGGGAGCTGAAAACACTGTCCTGCAATAGAGTCAGCTTACCTTTTTTAGCTTTAGAAGTAGAGTTGCCTAATAAATTACAGAACATTCATTTAAATTTGAATTTTAGGTAAACAAAAAATGTTTTTAGCATAAATATGTCCCAAATATTGTATGGGACATTATTATACTAAAAAAAGTTAGCAGAAATTCAAATCTAACTATTCATCCTACGTTTTTTATTTCTAAGTCTGATCATACCACCTGGAAGTTCACTGGGAGTTAATAATTTCATGACAGTCATGTTGTGGCACATTTCACCACAACAGGAGTCTCAGAGGGGAGGGTCTCTTCTGTCCTATGAAGCTGCATCTAAATAATGAAATGCCAAGTTGATAGTCTCACATGTCATTGGAATGATGTTCTCATCTTTCCAACCCTGTCATTTTTCTTTGCAATGGGAACATATCAGATCAAGTAAACATTACCACTCAAAGCTTTCATAAAATATTGAACATGTAATTTGAGTTTCTCAAAGCAGCCAATCCTGCTTTAACTGTTTGAAAATTTTGTGCATTTACTAATAACCAGTTCCCCAGGGGTCTGTGCCATATGGCCCGGGAGAGGATTGAGCTGACCCTTTGCTCCACTGCACTCTTCTCAAGACACTTAAAAATATGCCAGATAAGCAGCTTGTTAGCAAAGCAACCTTTAACTCAGACTGCATTTCAGTTCCCAGAAAGGTAGCAATGGCCCTGTAGCTGCAAAGAGAACATTTCAGTTGGAGAAAGATTCTCTTTTCCCTTCTTTGTTTTTTTTTTTTTTCTTTTTTTATTGGGGGAAAACTACAAAGCATTTACAGTATAATGTTTACAGTCACAATTTATAGTGAGCTGATCTCCCAAAATATATTACCACTCAAGTTGACCTATCTTGTTACATTCAAAAATCTACTCTGTCAAAGTAG
>CAUYRT010070306.1:0-23905 GCA_963574885.1 Lepilemur ruficaudatus | reverse complement strand
CACATGCCTGTAGTCCCAGCTACTTGGGAGGCTGAGGCAGAAGGATTGCTTGAGCCCAGGAGTTTGAGGTTGCTGTGAGCTAGGCTGATGCCACGGCACTCTAGCCAGGGCAACAGAGTGAAACTCTGTCTCAAAAAAAAAAAAGAAATCTTATGAAAATTTGAGAAATATGAATACTAACTGGTTATTTTACTTTAAGGAAATATTGCTAACAAATTTTAAGGGATTGCTCAGAAAAAAGATAATATAGAAGGCTTGAGGCTATTACCCTTAGAAAGGCCTGATTGCAAGGGTGATCCTTAGCTGGTGTGTCTAGGAACTTGGATCTGGGAGGGGTCCTGCCATTCCCGGGACTCATGTAAGTGGCTCACTGTGACTAAACTGTAAGAACAACTTAGTTTATGCTGAACACCTGCATTCCTTCCAAGAGTCTAGGAGATTGGTTTGTGCTAGGCAGAGGATGCCTCTGATAAAAATCCTGGGCACCGAGTTTCTATGAGTTTCCCTGGCAGACAACATTTTATTTATATTGTCACACCTCATTGCCGAGAAACAGAGAACATCCTGTGTGACACTACTGGGATAGGACTCTTGGAAGCTTGCGCCTAGTTTCCTCTGTACCTTACCCAATACACCTTTCCCTTTGTTGATTTTGCTTTGTGTCCTTTCATTGTGATCAATTGCAGCCATGAGTGTGACTACATTTGCTGAGTCCTGTGAGTCAACATAGCGAATCACAGAGCCTATGGTGGTCTCGGGGACCCCTGACACAGGAGTGATATTAGCATTGTGCTTTTTTTGGGTAAAGAATCCTAATCTTTTAGAGATACATCTTAAAATATTTAAGGATAAAATCTGGGACATTTTCTTCAAAGCAATCCAAGAGGTGGAAGGAATATACAGAGGTGTGGATTAGATAAAATTGCATTTCTGTGACTTAAAATGTACATTAGGTTTAGTCTTGTTTTGCTCAAAAATTCAACATTCACAGTGCAAGTGAAGAAAACTGACGTTCACTGAGATGGGTACTCTTCAAGTAACCTGCTTCATTCTCTTACAAAAAAACATGTAAAGAAAATATTAACTCAATAATGATTACTTAATTTTTGAATAGAAACAATTGAGATTTATAAAAGTTAAGCCGAAGGGAAAGGATTAGTAAGTGACAGAACAGGCACGACAGAGTAAGAGAAAAGAAGAATGAAGATTAAAACCTAACAAATGTTTTGAAAATTACATCCTGGAGTTGGACTTCTTGGGATTATTTCCTGGCTCTACTTTACTCCTAGGTGTTACTTCAACTTTGTTAAAGAAGGGTATCACAATAGTCCTACTTTACAGGGTTGTGGAAGGATTGAAGGGGTAATATATTTAAAACATTTCGTGCATGGCCCATAAGAGCTCAGCATAAGTCAGTTATGTACCCTTAGCCCTGAAATAACAAAAACAATAACTCTGGACTCAGACAATAGAGATTAATTAGAATTATTTGGGGGAGGAGGACACCAAGGAATGGTTTTTTCTATGTATACTATGAAAATACAGCTATACTGCTTTCACTTATAACTATGGACAAAGATACTGATTTTATTTTCAACAAAAGTATGAGCAGTCAAGCACAGGGGAGAGGAAAAGAATACTCTCTCTCTCTCTCTCTCTCTCTCTCTCTCTCTCTCTCTCTGTCACACACACACACACACACACACACACACACACGCACACACACACATTTAGGCTCAATGGCCCAAATCAAAAGTGTCTAAACATTCTGTAATGATACTGAGTACTACAGTTACTGCTATCTGTATTTCTATAGTAGTCAGTCCTTCCCCAAATGCAGAAACTTGGTTTACATACAGGAAACTGGTGTCTGGAAGAGTTGAAGCAGGAGAAAAAAGAACGGCCTTGAAGGAAGTTAGTTTTACATTCAACTGCTTTGAGTTGGCAACAGCTTTGGAGACATCGTATAACTCACTCTGCAGCCCTGTATATAGAAAGACATAATTTAAAATGTGACATTTTATTTGAAAAAGCAAAAAAGGAAAATTTTGGCAGTATTTTTTATGGTATTATCAACATCACCAGTTTGCTGCTTGTACTATCCTAAACACTATGTATTTACATATAAATTGTTATAAGCTAGTGGGTGTCTGATTTTCAAATTTTGGGGGAATTTTCAAATTTTCATCATGTTGCCCATTTTGACTACCCCTCATGACCTTTGATAGAAACTTCTGATGGGAATATTGCATGGGAATTTGGAATATTTTGTGGTACTTTTGATTTTTTTGACTCCTTAGACAAATATTAAGCTCCTTGAAGTAAATGACAATGTTTTATAGTTCTATAAGCCTATGATCCACCATAGAGCTAGAACTGTAAAAGAGCTTAGGTGTATATGGTGTGGCAAACCAACTAAAGACTCTCTTCCAGTCTGTTGCCAGAATGGTCATTATAGAATGTAAGATGTAAACTCAGTGTTGGTGGGATTTATCTTGAACTTACCTCATCCATTCCCACTTATTTGTTATACCTAGACTACTTTACCTATGAATCTTTATTCAGTATTTGTTATATATAAAGCATTGTGTTGGACAATGCTTCACAGTGGTACATAGAAGTGGTATGGTCTCCACTCTAATTGTGCTTATATTAACAGTATAACTCCTTTCTCTACCCTTCCAAAAACCCATCTATTCTGTCCTTTTTAGTCTGTGTCTTGATTGATTGAACTCTCTGGAAACTGACTTTCCCTTTTCCTTCCATATCTAATGGCTTGTGTCCTTCCCTCTGGTGAGGAGGCACTTCTCACAGTGGCCCCAAGACTTGAAGAACACATGAGTGGGAAGGTGTATTGAACACAGTGTGATATCTGAGCCTTGGCTCTTCCCTTAGGGAATTAAGCTTCAGAAAAGATAGTCAAGTCTTCAAATTAAAGCTATTAAAATTATGGATGCTCTGGCTAGCATCCCATATTATAACACTGAATTATATCTAAGGAATTCAAAAGACTATGAGAAAGAACTAGGCAGTGTCAGCCAAAGGTGTGGATGGTAGTTGAAGCAGAATTCCTTTCTCCCAAGTTAAATAGAACCAATTAATTTTTAAAACTTATTTAAATTGAAATATAAAAAACTTTTTAATTTTTTTCTTTTTAATTATTATGAGTACATAATAGTTGTATGTCTTTATAGGGTACATATGATGTTTTGATACAGGCATACAATGTTCCTAACACAAAGAAATGAACTAATTATTTTTAAAAGTCAGCTTAACGCTTATTTCAAAACTTATAAAATTATAAAATGTATCATAGAAAACTGCATAAGACAAATGCATAACTTAATATTTACATATTTTAGCTACTACTACTAAAGCCACAAAATAGAAATTTACTAGCCACTTCTATTTGCCTTTCTCTCAATCATAATTTACTCTCTCTTCCACTAAAAATAACCAGTATCATAATTTTTATGGTGATCATTTCCTTATTTTATTTATTGCTTTATTATCCAAGCATGCATCTTTAATTTTGGCCTTTTGTCTTGTAAATATTTTAATCTATATATTTTCCTTTAATTCCTACCCTTGTTTTAATTCTTTCAATTTATTTGTTAAAAAATCCAGTTTTTTGCTGTGTAGTTTTCATAGTCTTGGATTTTGCTGATTACCTCTTCACGGTGTTGTTGACCATGTCCTTCTATCCTCTGATTAGGTTAGGTTACCACTTTTGGTGAATGATTTTCTCCTTCCCCATAAGAGAAAAGAACTTCCGCATATTGCTTGGTCTCTGTTCACTTACCTCCTTAGAAGGGGAGGAGTCACTAATTGGACAAGCCAGAACTCAAGACATTTATGAGACCAGTCACCAGTGGGCGGGTTTCTGAAACTTTCGGGTGAGAACACATTCCTTCTCTCGTCCATGCAACCAGTAGCGAGAAGAAGAGCCTGGCCTGTCTATGTCACTGTACACTTTTTCACTTCCTGTCCTCATGTGGCAAACACAAGACATTTGCCTCCTCTGGGTATATCAGTGGGTTAAACCTGATAAAATATGGTTTCTGAATGGCTTTTAGATGAAAAACAACAAAGGCTTTCCTGTGCAGGGTGTGCTTTTCCTCTGGACACCCGGTGCTGAAGCAGCTCCGCTGTGGAATGCTTGCTCTACAGGAGTCCTGCTAGTACCTGTGACTGGGGTCCACGCTGTGGCAAAGGAGAATAGACTGAGAATTTATATGGGCAGTAGACAGGGTCTGAAGTTGTTCATAATTTGGGGCTGTTATGGAAACAGGATTGATGATCTATTTAGATGCTCTAATCAAGAATAGTAAAGATTATGATGACTTAGAAGATATACAATATTCTAAGGAGATTACAGTAATTACCACACAAATCTATAGTCACACAATTGCATCAGAAGCCAAGGGTAATGCACAGGCTGACTTTTTTACTAAGTGAGTGGCCTTCATCACTCCAGCTATATTAGGTGCTACTAACTCACATCTGTCCCCACCAAAGCTTCAGGAAGAATGATTAGGTCCATTTGGATAACTATGACTGATTCACAACTATCAGCTCAGCCTTCTGAAAAAAAAAAAGGCAGTAATAGGCAGGTTTTCTCTATTAATGATGGATTGAGGTGATTTAAGAAGAGTAGGCCAAAAGCGCCAAGATCTATTGAATTACTGCTATGATTTTTCACAGCAAGGAAGAGATTTTCTCATTTCCACATTAAAGTAATACTGGTGAGAATTTTTTTTTTTTAAATTGGCTAAGGGAGTGGTAGAACCATGTCTTACTTCTAACAAGCATAACTGGGGTAAATCTATAAAGGTGAGAGTAGAGTGCTTCCTCCATAAGGTCTTTTCGAGCATTTACACATGCATTTTATACAACATCCTAAGTCTTTAGGTTATGAATGTGTGTTGTGTTAGTCGTTACCTGTAAATTTTCTGAGTGGATGGAAGCTTTTTCTTGTTATAGGACTTCAGTTGTATATGGTTGAAAAAATTTGCTAGACTTTAGATTTCCAACACAAGGATCCCTACCTTCCTGTCAAATGATCAAGGAACTCATTTCACTGGAACAGTCATAAACAGAAACTTCATTGCCTACATCAACCCCCAATCATTATGAAAAATTGGAAGGGTAAGTGGTACACTGAAGTATGGTATATACATTTCATATATATTAAATACCTATCTATATCTATCCGATATATACAATAAAGAGAAGAGAAAAAAAAAGTGCATAATGTTTGTCTTGCGCTTGACCTCACCTTGTATTTGAAAAACTTGGTCCCAGTTAATAACATCACGCTCTTCCAATAGCTGTTGGTAAGCCCTAACATCTTTGTAGAACACAGCGTAGGCATTAGAATAATGGTCAAGGTTATCTGTCTCGGCCTAGGACAGAATACATAATCATAAATTATAACATAAACAATATCTCAGGATAATCCAAATCTTAGATAAATTATATGCCATTAGCTGGGCATATCTAGCTAATTTTCCATTAACACAATTAGTCACCTATAAAACAATGGCTAAAGTGGGAATAAGGCTAATAATGCCATAGGGAGGGAAAGAAGAGAAATTTTGTAACTTCTACTTGATTCTCTCTTCTGAGATTAGGAAAGTTTTAAAACATCTATTTCACATTTTTCTAGAATTTATTTATTTATAAAAACAGAAAGTTTATAACTCAATGGATTCACCTCCAAGCATCAAAACTCCCAGAATCTTTCTAATGTGGTCAGGGCCTCTTTGACCACTTGAGCTCTCGCTTATGCTCAGAGGCAGAGCAGGGTGGACATTTTCTTCTTCAATCTTGTTCCATATTTACCCACAGGTCCAAAGCCATCAATCATAAGGAATCATCCACCCAGAGGAAAAGCTAATATTTACAAATCAGCCACGTGTGCTTCGTGCTTCTAGAGATTACAAAACGCTAAGGACACATTTTATTGAACATGTTGGGCCTGGAGGTTTTCCGTATTCTTGATATTCTGAAGCCAGTCAAATTAGAAGCTAATGGTGGAATATGTAGCATGGTAAGCTAATGTGCATGGTTACTACTGTTATACTATCTCTGTTATCTAATCTTTCTTTCCAATCCTTTTTTTTTCCCTTCAAAACTGTACCTCTCTCTGTCTCCGGGTGATGACAGCTTTGAAGTCTGGCCATGAATCCAACACCACTTCCTTTTGGAAGGGATTCCCACGATTTATGTTCATCACTGCTCCATAAACCTGAGCCAAAAAACCCAGAGAGACAAGCCAATCACACTACTAGCTATTTTGGTTGCATATTACCCTCTTGACTTCTTGCTCTACTGTGCAATCATGACCATGAGAGGTGACATTACACGCACACACACACACACACACACACACACACACAATATACACACACATAAACTCTTCTACTGTTATTTCATCCGTGCACATGAAAACTGGTAAAAGTATGAAATCCTACGAAAACTCTCCCCGAACCTATTTTTTGTTGACAGTACGATAGCAAGAAGTACTACATTGATACGGGCTTACTAGAGTAGTGCTTGGCACATAGCTCAGAAATGAAAACTTGCTCAGTGAATCAGAATATGATGTGTGGATTAAGGGCTCATACATATTTAAAAAGTTCCACAGAGAATCCTGATGGTCAGATGCTTTTCAAGTTCAGTTTATTATCTGAAAATAACCTGTGAAATGTAATTACTCCTTCAACTCTAAAATAAAATTAAATATCATTTGAGGGTGATATAGACCCAAGTTTAAGGAAAAAAACCAAAACTCTGCATCTCAGATTTCTCAGAGCAAGGGTCTATAGCATTCCCTGAGGGTCATAACTATGTCTCATTCATTATATCCATGGAGCCTGACATAGCTGATTGAATGCTTGGTGACTGAACAATATTGGAGTAACACTAGAATTCTGTTATGTGGCCTTTCACATTTTTTTCTCTATGAAGAAAAATGTCTGTTCTATAAAACAACTTTTATAAGTCACGTGTGCTTATAGAGGTTGGAGAAAATTATAGGGACACGAGGACTGCTGAGCTATAGGCCAATGTTCATAACATTTTCATAATTAAAAAAACTGGAAACAACCTAGATGTCCATCAACAGTGGAATGAATAAATTGTGGCACATTCATACTGTGGGTAACAAAACAGCAATGAAAACGAATAGACTGCTGCTACATGAAATCACTACAAATCTCACAAACATAATATTGAGCAAAAGAAGCTAGATATAAAAAAGATACTTACGATGTGATCCCATTTATATTACATTCAAAACCAGGCAAAACTCAATTACAGCTTTGGAAGTAGGATAGCGGTCATTTTGGGGGAATAGGAAGAGGCAATGGTTGGAAAGGAGCACTGGGGGCGGAAAGGAGTGGCTTGTGAAGTAATGATTTTCCCGACTGGAGTGGATGCTACACAGGTATTTGCTTTGTGAAAATTCAGTGAGATGTATAATTATATTGCGTGCACTTTCTAGTAGGTGTTAGACTTCAATGAAACGATTTTTTAAAAAAATTATAAGGGCACTGGAACCTCTACTTCACCTTCTTTATCATTTTCTTAATCCAAATCACTCGCCTTTCTTCAATGCCTAAAACATCATGCAACTTTCTTTTTTCTCACCTAATCTGGGACTTCATTCAAATATCCTCATAGACTAGGACTTTCCAAATGCAGTCATTAATTTGTAATATGGATCACCCTAAGTGAAAATCCAAGAACTAAAGTATCCTGGAAGGGTCTTGCTTATTCTTTTAGTCATTAAAGTCTGTGGCTGCTCATCTTACACATATAGAGTGATGTTTGTTAAAATGGTTTCATGTGAGGAAATTGCACATCCTTATTTCAGAATGTAGCCTAAATATGATTGGATGTTCAGAAAGTTAAAAGGGAAAAACCCTTTCTATATTCAGATTCTGAGATAAAGAAAAACCATAACTTGTTTGTATATGATTTGGAACCAACTGAAAGATCTGACATTGGTTAAAAACAAACAAACAAATTCTTCCAATAGCTACTTATTCCAAGGGCAAGTGTTGAGTGGAGTGGAGGAGTGGCTAGAAGGAAGTAAAAATACGAGGGGAATGAGCCGATAGAGTTTGTGAAGGAAATTTGAAAGGATATTTAATCACTTAAACACTAAGCTGAGGTTACAAAATACATAGCCACAAACTCCAAAGAACGGAGGAAGGGTAAATAAACAAAACTGTATTTACTTTAATTTTTTTTTATTCTCTAACATCTTTTATGATCCTATAAAGGTCACTGAAACCTTTTTAGTTATCTCTGGCAAAAGAGTTAGCCAGACATGTTATTAAAGCAAAGTAGCTTTCCATCTTATTCCAGTAATTCACTTCAGGGTTAGTATTCGACAGGGGAAAATGTGGGTTACAGTGTCCATTTGGTAGTTTTTTTAGCCATATGATCCCAAATTATTACTCAGATTTTCCCTACCACATACAGTTCAAGCACAATCCTTAGGGCAAGATGAACCAGATCTAATCAACATAGTACAGTGCATTAGAGGACTCCCTCTAGATCACTTTTGCTTGAATTTTCATATACATAAGGATTATGGGTGTCTGTTAAAAATGTAGGACCCTATTCTCTATTTTCAAAAATTCTGATTTGTTATTTCTCTCCTGGGTGATTTGCATACCATTCACATTTGAAAACCACTTTGTAGGGCAGTCTCTTTGCTCAAGAAACTCAGCCCTCAAAGGCAATTTCATTGCATTCTGCATTCCCCACCAAGTGCTTATTATAACAGTTCAAATTTTACATTTATTGCAATCTTTGATTATTGACATATTCCACAGTATCACTAAGTTATCAGCAGGCCCTCCTGGATTTTAAAACTGATAGGGACTTGATGACCAACAGAACCATTGAAAAAACTTCAAAAATAAAGATGTTGAAAGAAACAAAAAATTTTATAACTATCCCTAAACTTCAGTTGTGTTGTTCACCTAGCTTACATCCTCAACTGCATCGCCACCAATTCATACTCTTCAGCCATTTAAAAAATTTTAGAACTCAAATTTACTTTAGAAATAATCTAGCCCAGTATTACCTAAATTTCTCTAGGATTCATCTAAAGTGACTATCAAAAGTATAATTCCCTGGGCCTTCTCCACAATCTTTTTCAATCAGTATCTAGCAGAAGGGGACTAGGAAGCTGTATGTTTAACAAATGCTCCTAGAGTCTTATTTAGGGGAAAAAATGGGAAACAGCCACAAGTTTGACATTATTTTACAGATTAATACCATAAAACAATAAAATAAGATTCTTAACTTTATAGTACCTTGAGTGATTCAGGAAAACAACTCTTCAACATTTTCTCCAGCGTCAGTAATTTGGTAGAACAGTTTAACACCAACATCTTCTCCACGGCTCTTGTAATTCCACACCTAACTAGAAACTTGAAGGTAGGCATTTAATTTTTGCTTGTTACCATTTGAATCTATTTAGGAATATCCTTGCAGTCCTGTTTTCATTGAGTATAATTCTGACTGTACTGATACCTTAGGAGAGGCGAAAAGGAAGATGGGGAGGCACTTTGATGGGTAAACCAGACTAACCCAGTCCGTATGTGCAAATGGAGTGTTAATGACCTAATCCTAAAAAGATATGAATATCGATACTGGGTTAAGTCTTTCTATTAGACACATTAATTGCACTCTACACTCTTCCTTTGGGGCACTAATAGCAGTTGTAATTTTACATTTATTTGTGTTTTCTTTAAGTCTGTCTCCTATGAGCTGCATGAAGGTAGGGCCCATGTCTGCTTTGTGCTCCCCTGTATCCACAGCACCTGCCACAGGGCCTGGCACACAGGAGGGACATTCTGCATAGTTTGTGAATGGGTAATATGAAACTCAGGGTAAAAATCTTGAGGGAAGCAGGAAAACTCTTTGTTTACAATGTGGGACAGAGACTAGAGAAAGACTTGAGTGGGTCAGGTCGTTATGGGGAACAACTTGGAGAGAAACAACTAGATTGATAAATCAGATATGGGCAAAGGCTGAGCCTTATTTTAGCCAGACATCATTAGGGAAAGAAGAAGGGCCTGAATATTATATAATGTATGCAAACTCATTCGTTTACATGCACTTACATTTTCTAGATTTTGATGCTTCAACTTCCCTACTTTGCTCCCAAGAAAACTTTTCCCCCAATATTCCAATCAGGGTTTGACTGAATTAAAGAAAAAAAAAATCCCCACATTCAATGCAGTGAAGCTTATCTACTTACACTTAGCAGTTGAGCACTAGGAAGGCAAAGGTAACTCAGCCAGACATGAGAACCTGGTGCTTTTGGGTTTATGGTGGAAAGCTGGGATCACTCCTTTACAACACATTTTTCAGGTAGAGAACGCTACTTGATTTCCCTATGTGGCGTACGCATGTGACTGCATGATACCCTGAATGTTCAATTGTGATCTACCTAAAATCTACTTAAAACTGTCATGTACTTTATGCGAGTCTGAACTTCTGGAACCATATGAACAAGGCCTATCGGCTCTGGTTCACTGAGTGGTACACCTGAGGTGTCTGTGTTCTCTATAAGTAGTATTAAGTGCTAGGGCAGCACGAGAAAGTCAGGAGGCTTTTGGACCTTCATACTAACAGTCTGGACCAATATGAGAAAGTTTGAAAAGATTGAGTTTCCAGATTTTACGCTGGTGAAGAAAGAAGTGTAGCCATCATCTTTTCACTCTTGTATCTGCTTGACTTTTCACTTGTTTGTGCCATCTCTAAATTAAATTTTAAATTTTAGTAGATACTTATTTTAAACATATTTATTTATTCTAATTCAATATCTCTTGATAGAAAATGAAGGGCAGTAGGTTATGAATCTCTGAATTAGGTTTGATGTCTAGAGATCTTTTTACGCCCTAATATTTAGTAAAGTAGCTAATGCAAAGAGGAATTTTAAGTGTTTGTTGATGATTTGCTTATTTATTACCTGTTTTTTTCCCTGAAGGATCTAAAACCATTTATGAAAATAGGTAAAATATATGAAAAATTAAATTTATATTAAAATTCAGGCAAGAGGAAAAATAGAGGGACAAAATAATATGGAGTCAAGAGTAAGTTTAGTATGCAGAGCATGGACTCTAATCCTACATCTATAGTTGATCCCTTTTTATTGGTGGCTTCATTCCGTGTTTGCAAATTCACCTGCTCACTAAAATTTATTTGTAACACCGAAATCAATACTTGCAGCACTTGTGCAGTCATTTGCAGACATGCACAGAGCAGCAAAAAACATTGAGTCTCCTAACACAGCTTCCAGCGAAGGCCGAACAGGGTACAGAGTGTGCCTTCTTGCTTCAGTTCTCATACTGTAAACAAGAGTCCTTTTCTTTGTTTATTTAGTGCCATGCTTTTCAAATGTTTGTGCTTTTTGTCGGTGATTTTGCTGTTTAAAATATTGGATAGTGCTTAAATGCTGTTTAGGTATTTCTAAGTGCAAAAAGGCTGTGATGTGCCTTACAGAGGAAAAACATGGGTAAGATAAGTTACTTTCAGTTGTGAGTTACAATGCTCTTGAATCAACAATATATAGTAAATAATTTGTCTTTCAACAAAAACACAAATAAACTAAGGTTATGTATTGATCTGAAGGACCAAAATAAGTGTGACCAGAGGCTTGAAGGAACCTATTTCCACTAGGAGCTATGTTTCAGTACGAACTAAGACAGTGTAATTTTACTGAACATAGCTTTCACAAACAATGAGAACCCACTGTACTTGCAGGAGGTGAAAGGCCACTTTTGACTCTAGGCTTTCTGGTAGTTCACACAAAGAGGAACAAACATGAAATAAACATTATTAGTTACATAATTCAGTTTGCCCATAAAATTGTCCTTGCTTTCTTTCCCCTAGCTTGCTCTTTCAATTCTACCATCTCTAAAGCCCAGTTATCTAACTTTTTTTTTTTAAGACAGAGTCTCACTCTGTTGCCTGGGCTAGAGTGCTGTGGCATAAGCCTCACTCACAGCAACCCCAAACTCCTGGGCTCAAGCGATCCTTCTGCTTCAGCCTCCCGAGTAACTGGGACTACAGGCATGCACCCCCATGCCAAGCTAATTTTTTCTATATATCTTTAGTTGGCCAATTAATTTCTTTCTATTTATAGTAGAGACAGGGTCTCGCTCTTGCTCAGGCTGGTTTCGAACTCCTGACCTTGAGCAATCCACCAGCCTCGGCCTCCCAGAGTGAGCCACCGCACCCCGCCGAGACTTGTGTTTTTTATAAACAAAACATAAGCTGTCTGTTTTTATAATGTAATTCACCATTTATATCACAATGGTGGGCATTTGTTAACCAGAAGAGTTATTTTAGCACTTGCAATCCAGTGCTAGTAATTATTTTTCATCTTATAGGATTTTTGTTTAGCGAGAACAACTCTCTTATCTGTTGCTCTTGTTGTGCCCATATCACAATGCAAAGAATATTGTTATAATTCATAATGCTCATTTTCCCCATATCAAAATTTGAGTAAAAAAATAAAACAAAACAAAAACAAAATACATCTTTTCCTGTAAACCTAATTATATTCTTTTTGTACAAGGTTGAGTTTCATCTCTCCTCTATTTCTCCCATTCCTTCCTGAAATTATAATCTGATGACTTGAAATTTATTACTTTAATGAATATGTGCTTACCTGCCGTTGAGAGTTCAGTTTGAAACTGAGGGTTTTCTGCCGTGTATCAGTGCAGTGGCTCCGTCTATATAAACGGCAAGTTCATTGTTCAAGGCTACTTCTCTAATTAGTCCTTAGTGGAAAGAGGAGGGAGAGGGAAAAAAGTGCCCACAGCTGTGAAGGGGGAGTGGTTATGGTGAAAGTCGGTCAGGTGAAAATCATTTCATATACAGCGCAGCCCTTTCCACTTCTTCTCTTCTTTCCTGTCACGTTCAGTCTTGTGGTGTAAGAGCCAAGGAATACTAATCTTGATTTAGAGATGGGCATTTTCTAAACATAAGACCCATCTATTCATCAGGATCTCATGGAAAATAAAAAGGAATGGGACTCAGGCAAATGGGGGTACAATGAGAAAATAATATTGAAGTCTTGTCCCTTTACGTACTTTTACCTATTCTGAAGATTTTGCTACCCTAAACTTCCAAGGCTGAAAGGGGGTAATCTCTAAAGAGGATACTTGTGGACATGAGAGTAATTTTGAGAATTTTCATTGCTTCACCCTGTGCTTTTAAATGAAAAGTCATTTAGAGTTCACTCGCTTCCCTCAAGTGGCCACAATGTCAACTACCAAATAAATATTTACTTAGACATTTCAGCACACAATACCTGAGTCTTGGAATAATAAGCACTACAGATGTCTTAGCGGCCCGTGCAGAGAGCTTCAGTTTGAATGTGGTCACATGGGAGGATACTATTTACAATCTTTCTATTTCATAAAATGGTAAGGTAGGACATTTTTTTACTAGAAGTTAGGGCATTCTTTACTGAGCTAAGTAATGCAACGGGCAGTTGGTAAAAGGGACTGGAGAACTTGTATTAGATGTCAATTGCTGGATGTCAAAGTAAGAGGGCTTTTGATTCTGGTGTATTGAAAATTTTTTTTAAAAAGATGTCATTGAGAGCAATATACACCTGTTTGTGGCCCTAAGAAGCCTCTATGAATATGGTCTTTTATAAATATTAACTGAGTAAAATTAAAAAAAATTAAACAGAAGCTGTTATTTGTAGAACAAAAACTCCTAGGTATTAAGTACAATATCCTACAGAAGACTTTAAAAAGATAGAGGTGAGTTTATTTATTTATTTATTTTTTTAATTTCAAGGTCTGGTTATTTACGGACTCTGAGAGACATATAAATATCTCCCCAAATTTAGATTACATCGTTTCCAAGTGCATTCAAAACAGAAATTTAAGTTTGTCGTTCTCTATAAAACATCAGAACTAATTAGAGCAGTTGCTTTCCACCTGAAGGAAAAATAACCAAAATTATATCTGGAAAAATTCACAGATTTGTACTTTGCTGTAATAGGATTTACTCATTAGATTCAGTAGCCTCTTCTATAGCTTATCAGAAAATTCCTAAGTCAAAGTTTTAATCATCTTTTCCTCTTCCTAGTTTTATCACTTACTATTTTCATGATGTTAAGACAGTTACTTAGCTACCTGGTGTCTCAGTTTCTTTACCTGCAGGGTAGAGATAATAATACTGTTGGGAGATTTAGTCCCCATAGGATTGTCATTAAGGTTAAACCTCAGTATGAATACACGTATATGTGCAATGGGGTTAGAGAAGTGTCTGGCATATAGCAAGCACCCAATAAATGTCAGCCATTTTTATCTTTGCTGTCATAGTCATCCGTCCCTGTTGTCCCATTTGAAAACTTACATTAAGTTTAACAATCTCCTTGGGGGTGGAAACGGGGTGAAATTGGCTACTACACATTTATTTCTATTGGTTAAAAAATGAACCATTTCATTTTAAAAATGTACTCTACAGTAGTCTTACTGGATTTAGAAAATGTCTCTCCTTTATCTTCCTCTTTGTCCAATTTTAACAACTATAACCAATCTCTGCATATGGTTGCTACAGCAACTTCAGAGCCCTGCTAACAGCAGAGTCCACTTTAATGAAGACAGCAACACCTAGGCCAAGTAGTTCTGTGGTGGTTTAGTAGTGAAGAAATACATTCAACAACAGCGGCTCTTAACCGGGAAATCTAATTGGAACAGAGAAATGGCTCAGTCACTTTTCAACATGATAAACCCAAACTGAGAAATATGAATTTCTCTCTGTGTTTGCCTTCCTTTTTTTCTTTCTTTCTCCACGCTAAATATTTCTTGACAATGAAGGAAACATGAAAGGATTTAGACATGTTTAGAGACTAAGCCAATTCAAATACTAATTTTGACAGGTGCAACTGCATATTTTTGGTAAACAGAGAATGCCAAGAAATTCTATCCAGCCAAATAAAAGAGGGTAAATCCCTTAATTTTAGGTTCCAGTGTAGTTGTCTCATATTCAAACAAAACCTGTTTGTTAAACATATGCCCAGCTGAAATTTGAGGAAAATGGACATTATATAAAGTAAGGATTTGAAATGACTGACATTACACTAAGGTTCTGCAATGTATCTGTACAGCCTGCCTCTCAAAAGCTATACCAACTTACCTTCTTCCTTCAGCAGAATTACTGGGTGCCTGTTTTCAATAATAAGTATGTTCCGTAATTTTCCTTTTCAGCCTTTTCCAGTCTTTGTTAATCTGATAAGTGAAAACATGTTTTAATTTGTATTTAAGTGGTTATTGTAAGGTTAAACATCTTTCAAATACTTATGATATTAAAATATATCTTCCTTTGAGAATTGCTCATTTTCCTGCTGGTATTTATTTAACCCATTTGTTATTGATATTTTAGAGCTCTTTATTAATAAGGGTTTTGTTTCTTTGTTTTATATATGTAGATGTTTTCCAGTCTGTGCTGTTTATTTGGCTTGATTTTGCGTTTTTAAAAATCTTATTTTAAAAAGCTGTTTTATGTAATGACCTTTTTCCCCCTTTTATGGTTTTAGTTTTGCTTATATGTGCAATAGGGCATTTGTTACCCTGACATCCATTATTCATTCATAATTTCTTCTTAGTTTCTATTTTTATGTTTATTTACTTGGAATCTATTTTGGCATAGAGTGGGAATTTTTTTTTTTTTTTTTGAGACAGAGTCTCACTCTGTTTCTTGGGCTGGAGTGCCATGGCGTCAGCCTAGCTCACAGCAACCTCAAACTCCTGGGCTCAAGCAATCCTTCTGCCTCAGCCTCCTGAGTAGCAGGGACTACAGGCATGTACCACAACGTCTGGCTAATTTTTTCTATATATTTTTAGTTGTCAGTTAATTTCTGTTTTTAGTAGAGACGGGGTCTCCCTCTTGCTGAGGCTAGTCTTGAACTCCTGAGCTCAAACGATCCTCCTGCCGCGGCCTCCTAGAGTGCTAGGATAACAAGCGTGAGCCACGGTGTCTGGCCTAAAGTGGGACTATTAACCATCCTCCACCCGCTCCTCCTGTGGGGTTAGCCAGTTTTCTCAAGACCATTTATTGAATTATATACATTTTTCTGCATTTCATTTGAAATCTGATTTTTATCATATATTTTTACACAATTTCCCTCTATTCTTAAATATGTATCTTTTTTAGAATTTGAAGTTTCTGGCATTGGCACTTATCAGTCACTAGAGAAGAGATGCATCATAGGTGGCATGGCCTGTGCATGAAGAACATAGATTGTTGAGGACACTACCTAGGAGTACTGTTATCTGAATTATTGGGACCATGTACAGTTGAAGTTCAATTTTATTTGGATCTGTAATTAACTCTTAACTTCTTCATAAAGAGTACACCAAAATACAGCCTTTAAGAAATATTGTATATGTTTTGGATTGCCTGCTACCTAACAGAAGATACTGTACATCTCTCAAAGTTACATTATAAGCTACGAGAGGGTAGTATGGCCAGTTAATGCAGGGTGAAGAACTATCACTCAGCAACAATGATAAATTAAAAGTCTGGTTGACTTTCAGTAATCTGTTAAGTATTAAGGTTGGTGCAAAAGTAATTGCAGTTTTGGACCCTGAATTAGGCTCAAACACATCTTTGTTAATGAAAATAGGAACCATTACAATCAACACATTTTTGTCAATGAGAAATAAGTTTGTTTATTCCTTTAGTGTAAATATCCGTACTTTGGGATTCTATGAACTCTTGGAAAGCATTTCTGCATCGTGTTGGTTGTGGAAGCGTTTTCCCTGCAAAAAGTTGTCGAGGTGCTTGAAGTGGTAGTTGGTTGGCAAGAGGTCAGGTGACTATGGTGGAGGAGGCAAAACTTCGTAGCCCAGTTCCTTCAACTTTTGAAGTGTTGGTTGTGTGACTGTAGCGGAGAATTGGGGCCTTTCTGTTGACCAATACAGCTGCAGGCATTGCAGTTTTCAGTCCATCTCATTGATTTGCTGAGCACACATCTCAGACGTAATGGTTTCACCAGGATTCAGAAAACTGTAGTGGATCACACCAGCAGGAGACCACCAAACAGTGACCATGACCTTTTTGGGGTGTTAAGTTTGGCTTTGGAGCTTCGTCCAACCAGTGGAGTCCAACCACTGAGCTGGTCCTCGCTGGTTGTCGTATAAAATCCACTTTTCGCTGCATGTCACAATCTGATTGAGAAATGGGTCATTGTTGTTGCATACAATAAGAGAAGACGACATTTCAAAACATTGATTTTTTTTTTATTTTTGGGCAGCTCACGAGGCATCCACTTATCGAGCTGTTTCACCTTGCCAATTTGCTTCAAATGCCAAACGACCTAGAATGGTTGATGTTGAGTTCTTCAGCAACTTCTCATGTAGTTGTGAGAGGATGAGCTTCAATGATTGCTCTCAGTTGGTCGTTGTCAACTTCCGATGGCCAGCCACTGTGCTCCTCATCTTCAAGGCTCTCGTCTCCTTTGGGAAACTTCCTGAAGCACCACTGCACTATACATTAGCAGGGCCAAATGCATTGTTGATGTTGCGAGTTGCCTCCGCTGCTTTATGACCCATTTTGAACTCCAATAAGGAAAATCACTCGAATTTGCTCTTTGTCTAACATCATTTCCATAGTCTAAAATAAATATACACACCAACAAGTCATTTAGCAAAGAAAACAAAAAGCAAAAACTGCACATTAAAATGATGTATAACATAAACACATTTAAGAATGTATTTCTATATCAAATGGCAAATTTCAAAGATGCTAAAACTGCAATTACTTTTGCATCAACCTAATAGATGTTCTGAGAGAAGCAGCACGTTTAGGGCAACTCCTCCCTCCCCACCAAAAGCTACTAGAAACGTCATGATTAATGTTAACAATCAATGAGTTAGGGGTTTACTAGTCATTCTAAAAACATGAAGCTTTAAGTTTCCAAGTGAAGGGTTTTTAAGACATTTTGTAATATCCTTTATTTTTAGTCTCTTTGCCAGGCTTCTTTTCCTAGACTTTTTTTCCCTCTAAAATCCATCAATCCTCCATTACTGTTATTTCTTATGGGGATATTGCTTTTGACCCTTTCACTGAGCTGCCCCAGGATCCCCATAATGTTTTGCCTCCCTCATTACAATGAGCATTAAAATCCAACTTGTTTAGCTACAGGTGCAATCCTGGTGGTGTCTGCCTGAAGGGTATTAACAGAATTATGGCATCTTTTAAATTAACTGACAAGATAACTGAAAGATAGAAAAAATAATAAAATCGCATTTATTTTATTTTACAAGTAAAAGTATGCTTTCATGACTGTAGAAAATAAATGTTCAACATTTATTCACTAACCAACCAAAGAAATAAAATGTTAATGTTATCTTCAAAGTTAAACATACCTGGCAGATGTTAACTAGTTCATAAAAAGACTAGAGAGTTAGGTGAAATAGTGAAGGCCTTAGAGAATTTTCAACTTCCAGATGATCAGACAGAGAATGCAAGCCATCAGTACAGAATGAGTGATAGCAAATACTTGCGCTTTTATATACTAGGTACTGCACATAATTTACATACCATAATTCCATATTTAACCAATAAATGAGCTCCATTTAACCATTATAAACTATTAGATCATGACTGTTCTTGTTTAATGGTTTTAGGCAAATAATTGCAGATACAACAATATAAATGTTGATTTTATAGATCTGACAACTGCTAACGAGAGTTTTCAGAAATCCATTAGATGCTAATGATAGATCTACAGAAGCTAATTTTAAAGTGCATATCAGGGGATAAGTCCTGCAGAAGCCT
The DNA here is from genome assembly GCA_963574885.1 of Lepilemur ruficaudatus. Classification (NCBI taxonomy): domain Eukaryota; kingdom Metazoa; phylum Chordata; class Mammalia; order Primates; family Lepilemuridae; genus Lepilemur; species Lepilemur ruficaudatus. Next base: position 5,068 of record CAUYRT010070306.1, on the reverse strand, counting down.
CAGCCTCTGTAATATCATCGTGGGTTAATAGTTTTATAAATTCAAACATTAAATTAATATGGAGCAATCTAAAATAAACTCTTCAAGGGGCATCCAGTTTCTTATAGGCTTCTTCAATGAAGGTTAACATGTTCTTAATCTGGGATGAATTATGAAGAATATTCAAGTCCTTTAGAAGAGCTTTCTGGTTTGGAATTAGCGTCAAAATTTCTTTCTGTGGGTAAGATGGTATAATTAGTTTTTAACAATTTATGAAAAATGTCAAAGATATGTTATTTAGAGAGCATGTACCCACCACCCAACTTCAAGTACCATCACCCAACTTCAATAATCATCAACTATGGCCATTCTTTCAAATCTATCTTTCCCTCCTCTCCCCATTTCTGCTCCTTTTATCACTGGAGGATGACAGATAGGAAAATTTTAAATTACTTTTTGAGAAAACATGAAGACTTTCCACTAAGCATAAACATTTACACTATAATATGTACTGGGTCCTTTGAAGAAAGGTATATTATCAGTATGGGCTTTACTATAAATAAGACAGTGGTATTTTCTAAGGAGTCATAGTCACTGTCAGAAGCATGAACAAAAGCAACTGTCAATATTTATTTTCTGAAATGTATCTTACAATTATGACTATACAAATCTGTAAAGATACATGTACAAGGGTATACCCAGTATTATCTGAAATACAAAAAATTATTTCCATCAGTAATTTAAAAATTATGTTATAAATCCATGAAATGGAATGTTATATAGCTAACAAAAAGAATGAGAGCTCCGTATGAACTGATAAGGGAAGACATTCACTACATAGTCAAATGAGAACAGTAATTTGCCAAATAGTTTGTATCAGGATTCCATTTACATAAAGAAAGAAATAGGACACGATGTTTTATATACACGCAATGGATAACCAATGATATACAGGCATACCTTGTTTTATTGTTCTTTGGTATATTGCCCTTCCCAGATACTGAGTTTTTTACAAATTGAAGGTTTGTGGCAACCCTGCATTAAGTCCATCAGTGCCATTTTTCCAGCAGCATGTGCTCACTGCATGTCTTTGTCACATTTTGGTAATTCTCACAGGATTTCAAACTTTTTCATTATTATTTTATCTGTTACGGTGATCTGTGACCAGTGATTTTTGATGTTACTATGGTAATTGTTTTAAGGTGACATGTACTGCATGCATATAAGATGGCAAACTTAACTGATAAATGTGTGTGTTCTGACTACTCCACTGACTGGCTGTTTCCCCATCTCTCTTCCTCTCTTCAGGCCTCCCCATTCCCTGAGACAACAATATTGAAATGAGGCCAAGTAATAACACTATAGTGACTTCTAAGTGTTCAAGTGAAAGGAAGTTGCCACGTCTTTCACTTTAAATAAAGCTATTAAATAGAAGTGACTAAACTCAATGAGGAAGGCATGTCAAAAACTAAGACAGGCTAAATGCTAGGCCTCTTGCACCATACAGCAAGTTGTGAATGCAAAGGAAAAAATTTTGAAGGAGTTTTTTTGTTTAAGAGATAGGGTCTCACTCTGTTGCTCAGGCTGGAGTGCAGTGGCTCGTTCACAGCTCACTGTAACCTAGAATTCTTGGGCTTAAGTGATCCTCCTGCCTCAGCCTCCCAAGTAGCTGAGACTACCGGTGCATGCCACCATGCCTGGCTGATGTTTTAAAAAATTATTTTTGTGGAGACAGGGTCTTGCTATGGAGCCCAGGCTTGTCGCGAACTCCTAGCCTCAAGCAATCCTCCTGCCTTGGCCTCCCAAAGTGTTGGGATTATAGGAGTGAGCCACTGTACCTGGTTGGTTTGGGGGATTAACTACAATTTTGAAAGCTCTACTGTGGGTAAAATGCTATCAAAGAACATCGCATGCTACAGAGAAATCTTTCTTGAAAGGAAGAGTCAATTGATGCAGCAAACTTCATTGTTATCTTATTTTAAGAAATTGCCACAGCCACCTCAACCTTCCACCACCACCACTCTGATCAGTCAGAAGCCATCCACATCAACGCAAGAGCCTCCTCCATGACTCACTGAGGGCTCCAATGATCATTAGCATTTGTTAGCAATAAAGTACTTTTAAAATTAAGCTATAAACATTGTTTATTTAGAGATAATGCCACTGCACACTTAATAGACTATAGTATAGTGTAAACATAACTTTTATATGCAATGGGAAACCAAATAATTTGAGTGACTTGTTTTATTGCAGTGGTCTGGAACCAAATTCATAATATCTCTGAGGTATGCCTGTAGTCAGTATGGTAAATAGGTACCTACCTGAAGTGTGGGTGCTTTGAGACTATTCTGAGAAAGTTCTGGAAGAGAGAGTACACCACGACTATCCACTTGGAACACCTGAAGTAGGAAAAGAAAACTACAGATTATTTCAAAAGGCTAATTTCTCTCATCTTATTATACTCAAAAGTTGCCTTGGCAGAATTTAAGCATTAAAAATTATACCCAAATTGCAACAATACATTTTTAAACTATTACCTGTTTTAGTGTCTTCTCTTCTTCTTCCACCTCACTTGACAGAATTTCAATTTTGTTCTTTAGGCTCTGAATATTCCCAGTCATCAACTCTGTGGTCTCTACCATTTTATCTATTTCTTCCTGAGTCAGGAAGAAAAAATTCATATTTCAAGTTAAATTAAACCATAACATATTGTTATACGTATATATTTTTAAAAACCCTCATATATTAAAACACTTTTAGAAGAAACCAGTGAATTTACTTTTGTTTTTCTTTCAAAAAACAGACTTCCTGGAAAGCTGCTTTGCCAATACAATAACATATTATAAGGAAACCTAATTTCCCTAGAGTAAGGAGATACACGTCATGTACATGAACAATTGCTTAAAACTTATCAAAGCTGCTAGTATCAGAGATCCTGGGAGACCCACTCTGAATCTAGAAGAGGCTTGTGCCAATGAGAGCAAATACAGAAGCCTTCCCTAAGTAGCATATAACTTCCATAAGTAGCAGAGGAACTCTAAAATTTTTTCACTTATTTGAGAACATTTGAGTGTCTGCTATTTTAATTTGCGAAAAGAAAGCAATGTTGAGCATTAGGGCAAGGACAGTAATAATAATAATAATAATAAAAAGAATGATAGTATCCTACACTAAAGGAATAAGTAATTTATGGGGGAAGACAAAGAGAAAATGAGAAATGAATGAAATGAGTATGGAGACACCAGGGATTTGCTGTTTGTAGGCCAAGTATAGAATTAGCTAGCTTCCAGGTTTCTAAAGGGAATTAGGCATTACATTGCTTTCAAATCTAGGCCTAGCAACAGTCAATGCTAACATTGCCTCTAGGGATCAGGAAACCAATGAATAATCCAAACATAAAATATGCAGAAGTAATAATTCTTAAGTCTTGCTCAGCAACATGGTTGATGCTATATCTAATATTATTCTCAAAATACTGAAAGCAGAATTGTTGCTGGTAACTACAGTAGTCTTCCTTAAGAAATATATCTCGGCTTCCGAATGTCCAATTTTTGAAAAAAGGTACTAGCAGTGGTTGGCAACTGCCCATGGGATGTTTTTGTATAGTCCAAGAACTATGAATGGTTTGTACACTTTTAAAGGGTGGTTAAAACCCAAAATAAAAGAATATGCAACAGAGACAAAGGCCAAAATATTTATTGTTTGGCCCTTTATAGGAAGAGTTGTGTTGATCCCTGAGTACCTAAGGCTTTGGGACTGTGAGCTCCATTCACTAGAATGTAAATTCCATGGAGGAAGACTTTGTTTTAAATTTTATTATAAAAAAATTTCAGGCCAGGTGTGGTGGCTCACACCGGTAATCCTAGCACTCTGGGAGGCCAAGGCAGGAGGATTGCTTGAGCTCAGGAGTTCGAGACCAGCCTGAGCAAGAGCGAGACCCCATCTCTACAAAAAAATAGAAAAATTAGCTGGGTATGATGGCATGTGCCTATAGTCCTGGACTCTCAGGAGGCTGAGGCAGGAGGATGCTTGAGCTCAGGTGTTTGAGGTGGAGTGAGCTATCTTCACACTATGGTACTCTAGCTGGGGCAACAGAGTGAGACTATCTCCCCTCCACCCCCCATCAAAAAATATAAATATATATAAGACAGAACGTTATCATCAACCTTCATATGTTTATCGTCCAGTTTTAAAGATCAACTCATGGCCATTTTGTTCTACTTTTAACTCCATCTATTTCTCCTTCTCCTGTAAATTCTAGATGTCCTATCATTTCATCTATAAATATTTCAGAATATAGCTCTAAAGGACTTAAAAATATATGATGACAATATGATCACATTCAAAAAAAAATCTCAATAAATTACTTAATATCAAATAGTGTTAACATTTCTTATTTTCTCAAAAATTGGAATTTTTTTACATTTTGTTTAAATCAGGTTCCAAATTGGTTATGACTGGTTGATTTGTCTTTTAAGTGTCTTTTCTTTCACTCCAATTTTTTTGGTTCCTTGCAATTTACTTGTGCAGATTAGATAGTTTGCTCTGTGGGATTTCCTTCCCACAGGCTGAATTTTGTAGACTGCATTCCCTGGTGAAGTTTAACCTGTTTCTCAGCTCCGCATTTTCTGTGAATTGGTTGATGGATCTAAATACAGAGTGTTCTCCAGTGCAAATTTAATGTCAACCACATATGTTAGTTTCTTGTAGTTGCTGTAGCACAAACTTGGCTTAAAACAACAGAAACTTATTATGTCACAGTTCTGTAGGGCAGAAGTCCAAAATCAAGGTATTGGCAGGGTCATGATCCCTCTGAAACAACAGAGGAGAATGCTTTCTTGTCTCTTCCAAGTTTTGGTGGTTGTCCTCATTCCTTATAGCTGTATCACTCCAATTTCTGCCTTTGTCCTCACATAACTTTCTCTTTGTCTCTGTGCCTTCTCTTGTCTTTTTTTTTTTTTTTGAGACAGAGTCTCACTCTGTTGCCCAGGCTAGAGTGAGTGCCGTGGCGTCAGCCTAGCTCACAGCAACCTCAAACTCCTGGGCTCAAGCAATCCTTCTGCCTCAGCCTCCCAAGTAGCTGGGACTA
>CAUYRT010070303.1:0-23293 GCA_963574885.1 Lepilemur ruficaudatus | reverse complement strand
TCCCTTCCCTTCCTTTCCCTTCCCTTTCTTCCCCTTCCCTCCCAGTCCCTCCTCTTCCTCCTTCCATTCCCTTCCCTATTTCCTTTCCCTTCCCCCCTCCCCTTTTGTTCCCCTCCGTTCTCTTCCCTTCCCTTGCCTTCTCTGCTCAGTCCCTTGGCTGTTCTTGGACACACCACCTGTCAAAGGGGTGGTACCTCTGCTTCCTACCTTTGGATCTGGAGGGATTACTTCTACTCTAATTATCTCTGTCCTCTACATTTGGATCTTGGGGGTGGATTCCTTTCACTGTAATTCTATTGATCAGAGCAGTATCTGACCAATAGAATACAGTGGAAGTAATGTTGAGTCCATTTCTAAGCCCAGAACTTAAAAGACTGGCAGTCCCTTGGCAATTGTTTGACACACCTCCTGCCAACAGGTGGGATCTCTGTCCCCTACCTGCCCCCCTTTCCCTCCCCTTCCCTTCCCTTCCTTTCCCTCTTTCTCCCTTCTTCCCCCTCCTTGCTTTCCAGGTTTATTTCCCATGATTTTCTTTCAGCATTTAACTGTTGTTTTAGGATTCTTTTCTAATTATACAATTTAGGATTGAGCAGTTTGATCAGGAACTAAGCAGACCCTAATCTACCATGTTTTGAAAAGGCAACGCTAAATAATATCATTGTATATTTTTACTCAGATACTTAGAGTAACTGCTCTATTTTAGTCGCATCTTTAAGTATTTTATACACTTGGAAGAACTTTAGTTAACACTGTTACCCCTTATGATAACTAATAAAATAATTTGAATTTTTTTCAAACATTAATCCTGTATCTCTACTAATATTTAAACTTGTAATGAAAAAAAACGAAGTCAGGGTCTTCTGAAGGTAAAGTGAATAGAAAAATTGGTTGAATTTTAAAATCAACAATTTTTCATTTGACAGTATTGTCATTTTAGGAAGCTTATTAATAGCGTTTATATTAGTTCCAAGTTTTGGTTACATTTTTAACATAAAAATGATATTCCCTTTGTATGAAAACTTGAAATCATAGTCATAAGTCTTCTATACGTTATATATTGACTGATTAAAGTTTGTTTATTGAACAGCCATTGAACTACGAAGTCAGTCGCCAAGTTGTTTTACAAGTTGGTGTCCTTAACGAAGCACAGTTCTCTAAAGCAGCAAACTCACAAACTCCTACAATGTGCACTACAACGGTCACTGTTAAAGTTAAAGACAGTGACGAGGGCCCTGAATGCAATCCTCCAGTAAAAGTTATTCGGAGTAGAGATGGCATCCCGGCTGGCCAAGAACTCCTTGGATACAAAGCGCTGGACCCAGAATCACGCAATGGTGAAGGCTTAAGGTAATTTATCTTTCAAAAAGCTCCTTAATTTTAATTGTGACGTAAGTTGATTTTAAATTTAGGAAAGTTTCTATGTACTTTTCAAAATGACAAACTTTAAGATTATGTTCCTTCTTCGGTTTGATCATTTACATTTGTTTTCTAAAAATTAGGTATCAGAAGTTCAATGATGTAGATAACTGGTTTGAAATTAACGAACACACTGGCGACTTGAGAACTCTAAAAGTATTGGACAGAGAATCAAAATTTGTAAAAAACAACCAATACAATGTTTCAGTCGTTGCAATGGATGCAGGTGAGTGCCATTTTCTAGAAACAAAATATAACTATAGGATATATTTTTAAGAGACCTTGGGGTGAAATCTGTTTATTTTCAGTTCAACATTTAATTCAAACAATATTTGCATTATTATTGCTCATTTTCTTGGATACCACCCAATTTAGGCTCCAGTGCATCAGTGATACAAAGCTATGAGGTGGGGAAAAGCTAAAGTCTAAGGTTTCAAAGACCTTGTATGTTATTTAATTTCTGCTGAAGGAAAGGTGATATACTCAGGGATCTCCATGTTTTTCAGAATTACAGGTTTAGATTATTATGATTTGAACCTGCTGAAAGGGTTCAACCTACCTAAAGCAGTTGGGTTCAAGATAGGTGAACAAATCATTTATCCTACTTTTTAAAGAAATGATCAAATAATGACTCAAGTCCTTTGCTGTGATTTGTAATTTCTCTCCAAGGTTAATACTAGAACTTATTCTGTGAAGCATGTCTTCCAAATATAGTAAAGTCATGATCTTGAAACCCTTTTAAATATATACTCCTACCAGTAAACCATTTTAATATATATTTAAATATGTATTTATAAATATGTTTAAAAACATTTGTTAGTGTGTTTATGTACATGTACTACTATGCTAATATATTGTATACATCATAAAAATACACAAAATAGATATTAAAAGAGAGTGATCAAAAATGAAATTTACACTGTTTCATTTTATCATATAAATTACATACTTACCCATTTGAGGCAAATTACCATAAATAATAATGACAAATGAACTTGGACTCTTATAACATAACCTATTCTTTTGACTGTCTAATCCAAGAAGGTTTCCACTGTTTTTATCTACATATGCTGAATGTTCAGAACAGACTAGCTGACACAGCAATCCTATAGTTTTCTTCTGTAGAATCATTGAATTTCTTTAGAAGGAATGAGTAATGGTATGAATAAACACATCAAATTCCATGGAAATTAACACAAGTTGAAAGTAAGTAGTGATAATTTTCATGTTTATTCATTTTGTCCCTTGATATTTTATAATAAAATACAGATGTTTTTCTCAGATATTATACTTCTACATTTTTCTATGTTTTAAAACAGAAGCCACATTTACTAAAAGAGAGACAAAGGGTTAAGGTGCTGCTTGCTTACAATTTATATGGGAAGGGCAAGCTGATTCTTACATGAATCTGCACCATTTAGGTTTTTTCTTACCTTCTCTCAGCCTTGACCTCTTCCTCTTGCCTTTGGAATGAAAATAATGTGTTGCACATTCTAATTAGTGAGGTGACCAGTTCTAAGAACTGTTCCCAAGAACCCAAAACATTTAGATTCTGAAAATATGAAACTTCCTTTGAAAGAAAACTTACATGTGAATATTTCTATTTAATCACCTACATGTGGTCTTTCTTTTCTCTTGATACCTCTCACACATACTTTTGATGTAGTTCTTTCAATAGACAGGAAAAAAAAGAACCCCTGCTAAACAATGGGGGAAAATGTTAGCTGAGAAATGCAGTTAACTTGCAACTATTCTATAATCAGTGGTGATTTGCTGTTCTTTTATGAGTAAAAATGAAATCGAAATGGTTCAAGAACACAATCACGATGGCAAACATGCCATTTATATTACTAGTTTATTCCTCAAATGTTGATTGTCTGTTAAGTTCCAAGTACTAGGCAAGTTGCCATGGAAACCGGGAATCATAAGATAAGGGCAAGTCCTCACATGATATTAATTAAAGGATTATTATGTTTTTGATGGTATGAAAACCTTCCTCATAAAAGGATGTATGGATATTGTCAGAAGCGGAGATCAGTTCAGAGTTGCCCAGATTAAAGGATGAAGAGAAGAGAGTTCACAGGAATGCAGAGACTTGATGAAAGGAAAATGAAATACTATTTGGAGGGGAGGAAATTGTGGAGAACACAACATAAAAAATTAGCTTTGTCTTTTTGTGCTAAGAGACAATGTCTGTAAACACAGTGATCATGGTACAAGGAAATAAACAACAAAGTTTGTAGAAATCTATGTCTCAGGGTTATAGATAACCTACATGTACTCAAGAAAAAATAAAAATAAGGATCTTCCAAATTTTAATGGAAAACCATATGGTGATATGAAGGATTTTGTTTCTTTGAACTTTAATCCATTAATATATATATGAACATTTGGTTTTGATGCCCATAAGTATTTTGGAATGATGACCTAGGTATTCTACCTAGCTTTCTTAGAATCCAACTTACTGTTTTGTGTTTCTTGTGTCAACCCTCTTAGTCAGTAAGGCTGGATTTCCTGCTGCCAACCTAGAAAGCACTGCTTTATATACCTTCCACCTAGGGTAGTCTTGCTCCATCTGAAATTCAGATCCCTTAACCTCTTCAAATGCATGGCAATGACAACTTCTGTGATTGTTTCCACTGTTCAGTTCTTCTCTCAATACGTTTTAAGTACTCCAGCACTGGGAATAATATGTTAATCATCATATTTAATATGTCTTCTTTATAAAAGGATGCTTTCATTGTTTCTCATGTACATTCTGTTCCCCTAACTAGATTGCATATGAGCTCAATTTGCATGAGGACCCTTTATAAAGCACTTGGCAGAGAATTTGGCATATGTGTGCTTCTTGCAGACCCCGGTATTTGTCATTCCTGTTGTTTCAGTTCCATGAATCTCTAGATCCATGTTGTAAATTTCGTTATAAAGAGCTTCACTATCACAGGGGCATAATTGACACTTGGAACAATTGGTTTTAATATGGAAAATTGAGGTTAAAAGTCTACTGAATTCTTCATTTTTGACTTCTATAAAAAGGATCTTCTTAAAATGACAAATACGTAAGGGTTGCCATGTGGAAGTGGTAAACATTTTGTGTGTATAGCCCACAAAGAACATTAAAAAAAATTGTAAGAAATTATTAGGAGGCATACTGTAGCTTAATAAGAAAGATTGTAAAAACATTCTAACAATTAATTTGAAAACCTCATATATGGAGTGGGCTGGTTTATAATGCAGTGAGCTTCCAGTTACTGAAAACAGTGAAATGGAGAAATAAATTATCTGAGAAATGTAGTTAATTTGCCACTATTCTGTAATCTAGGATGTGTATAGCTTTTCAGAGTTCTCATTGTTGAAGTGTGTTATGAGGATTTTAGTTAACCCAAGATGTCCTTTCCAGCTCTGTGATTTTGGTATTCCTTACTCATTGATCCTTTACATTTGCTTATATGCGTAAAGTAGGGTTTAGAAGTAGGCAAACATATCCAATGACCTTTTCACAATGTTCAGTTATTATCAGAAATCACTTATTTTGGGCTCTATTTCTCAGAGGTAAGGTGAAAACTTACCATCAGCTTCTTGTAGTTTTAGAAATCTTCTAAGACTTTATTTTCAGCTCTGTCTTTGATTGCCGTCTATTGAAATAATTTCAAGCATCTTTCATTCTGTTTTGAACAACATGAAAACAGAGACAGTAATAGACAATGGTAAATTATGTGATAAATGTTAGTTAAATACAGTATTAAATGAATCTTGATTTGTATTCCTATAGTTGTCATATTTTATTAGACTTAGAGAGTTAGATTAGATTTAAATTAGATTAGATTTAGAGAGTTACATGTGAAATTTTAGGCTAATAATAATGGCAATGAACATATGAATAAAAGACAGTTCTTATTGTCAAGAACATGTTGCTGGGCGTGGTGGCTCATGCTTGTAATCCCAGTGCTTTGGCAGGCTGAGACAGGAGGATCTCTTGGGGCCAGGAGTTCGAGACCAGCTGGGCAAAAAAGTGAGTCCCTATTTCTAAAAAATAAAAAATAAATAAATAAATTAACCAGGCATGGTGGCGTGCACTTGTAGCCCCAGCTACACAGGAGGATCCCTTGAGTCCAAGAGTTCAAGGTTACAGTGAGCTATGATCAGAACAACAACAAAAACATATTAATTGCATTAAGGTGGGGGTGCAAACTTTTTTTCTGGCTTATTCAATTAAATTTTTTCAAGTATAAAAATCGTAACAGCCAGGCGCGGTGACTCATGCCTGTAATCCTAGCACTCTGTGAGACCGAGGTGGGTGGATCATTTGAGCTCAGGAGTTTGAGACCAGCCTGAGCAAGAGCGAGACCCCGTCTCTACCAAAAATAGAAAAAATTAGCCGGGTATGCTGGCGCGTGCCTGTAGTCCCAGCTACTTGGGAGGCTGAGGCAGGAGGATTGCTTGAGCCCAGGAGTTGGGGGTTGCTGTGAGCTAGGTTGAGGCCACGGCACTCTAGCCTGGGTGACAGAGCAAGACTCTGTCTCAAAAACAAACAAACAAACAACAACAAAAAAAACAAATAGTAACTGTATTATGTTCAATGTGTCAATATTAATTTATAGTCAACCAAGAAACACTGGGCAGATCACTAAACTGTCAAGAGCAATACTTACTGTGTTACTGTGTTACTGTTGTGTTCATAGTTCAGTGAGCCAAGGTATGAGCAAAACGTTCTGAGGAAACAGTAGAATATGCTACCAGTGTTTGTAGAAGTCACAATGTTTCATGAGGAGATGGTATTTGAGTGCATTCTTGAAGATAATCGGATTTTATCTGACAAAGAAGAGGAGAAAAGTATTTCTGGCAGTGGCAACAGAATATACCAAAGCAGACAGGAAGGAGCGCACCTAGTGGGTTTAATGAGAAGTTTTGTAAGGTTTGAGCAAAAAGCACATGAGGAAAAGGAGAAAAAGCTGAGAGGGTGGTTGATGGCCAAATGTAAAGGCTTTGTATCCTAAGGGTGAAATATGCTCATCATAAAGAAAAATGTAAGAAACCAATTTTAATTTCCACAAGTTATTTTGTAGTGATATTCCTAATAATCTCACACCCTTTGGTTTTGTAAAGCACCTGAAGAGAGTGTCTGATCCTGCCCCCGTCTTCAAGGAAGCATGGCATGTCACTGTTTTGTAGTAATGGTGTCTGAGATCCAGGAAGCACGTATGCAAATTCAAGTTCAGACAGCTAGTAGAAAGCAAGTGGCAACTGTGTATTATGTAAATTGTTGAATACAACACATTTTTAAGTGAAGAAATAACCCATCTGTATCTTATCTTAGTTGGCCGATCTTGCACTGGAACATTAGTAGTTCATTTGGAAGATAGTAATGATCACCCACCACAAATTGAAAAAGAAGTGACCATTTGTCGGCAAGATAAGGATTTTGCTGTTCTGGAACCTGTAGACCCAGATGGGCCTGAAAATGGCCCACCTTTTCAATTCCTTCTGGATAATTCTGCCAGGAAACTATGGACTCTAGAAGAAAAGGATGGTATGTAATTATGCTAAATCTTATAATCAGTAGGGACTCAAGATGGGTGATGATCTTAACCTCCACTTTAGTTTATCATAATAAACACATATTCATTTTAGGAAATTATTGACCCTAAGAAAAGCATAATCACTTGCTTTTAAAAAATTAATATGGTTATGTTAAGCTTAGACTCTTGTTCTGAATATCTTTTAAGAAAACCTATGTGCATTTTAAGTTAACCCTTGAGTAACGTCTAATTTGAGCATAAAGCATCATCAATTATTTTTCCAGGTTTTCTGAGAAATCAAAGTCATTTCTAAGAAAGAAATATGAACCATTAGAGCATTCTAAATTAATTTTTTCCAGAAGAATAGCAAGTAGGAATAATATTGCCGTTGAAAGGTCATATCAATATATATTCTCTCTCTTTTTCCTCCTAGGAGGAAGAACTGCCATTCTTCGTCAACGGCAAGATCTTGATTATGATGATTATCATGTGCCAATCCAAATAAAAGACAGACATGGTTTAGCTGCAAAACATGAGTTAACAGTGAGAGTATGTGACTGTACGACTCCATCTGAGTGTAGAATGAGTGCTAAACGTGAGAGAGATGTTAAACCATCCAATGTGATACTTGGAAGATGGGCTATTCTTGCCATGGTGTTGGGTTCTACATTGTTGTTATGTAAGTATCTTAAGTATGATTATCTAGAATGTGTTAGATGAAGTTTTATCTAACATTTTTTAAATGACAGTTCTTTATAATCCGTGATATTTATAACCTTTGGCAAATGTGTCCTTTTAAAAATTGTGGATTTACTTTATGACTTGGGGTCTTGAATCATAGAAGAAACTTATCAGTAATAGCAGATTAAATTTAAAGTAAGTTTCAGAGGTGGTAGCCTGAGTTCTTCAATAATTAGCTGTCAGACATTAGGTAAATCATTTCCTCTTCTTTGAACTCCTTTTTCCATATGTTAAATGAAGAGGTCAGATAAAATTAAGATTCTTTCCCATATAAAATATTATAGTTTTTCAACCAGCCAAGTTTATTTACAGAATATATAAATATAAAAAGAATTAGTGAAAATAGGTTGTTCTAAAATTTGCTCAGATATTTGTGTTTCATATTATTAATAAGTGATTCAGCATACAATGTAAAAAAAAAAAAAAAACAAAACTCCCCTAAGTGGAAAATGGCCATAGGAGCCACCCAGGAAAAGTAATCCATGCAAAGGATGCTAAGATTTTTGCGTCCTGCAGACTGTTAACTTGGAGGTGCAAAAGTAATAGCAGTATTGTCCACACATAAGCCAGTCTCCTTCCTTCCTTTGTTCCTTCCGTCCTTTTTCATTCTCTTTCTTTTCTTTCTCTCTCCCTCCTTCCCCCTTCACTCCTCCCAGCCTCTTTCTCTCTCTCAACTTTTCTCAGACTTCTTGATTGCAAAGATCACATTTGCATTTACAAACTTTCCCCATAATCTTTACTGTGTCCTAATTCATTGATTTGAGTTTCAGGTTAAACTGGATATTCCTCTTAGCACTGTATTACTTAATGGATACTTTCAAAACCAGACATGAATTTTGTGTAATTGCCTTCCTTGAATGAATTTATGCCTAATGTTTGTTTTGTTGTTCTAAGCCCTTTAAGTGTGTATTGTATGATTTTAGATACCAATAATGCTATCTTAAATTTCAGTCAAATGAAGTTACTATTTCAATGTAGAAGAAATAAAAAAACACATATAAGTTAATTCTGGATGTGGAGCAAGAGCTATTATTTGTCTCTCTAGGACAGAGATGGTTTATATACATTTTTTACCATTCTATTTTAAATTGTATGACCCAAAGACCTCTCAATTTTTGAAATAAATTTTAAAAAGTTTTGCAAACTTTTAAAATATCATTAAAAATAATTTAATGTACATCAGCATAAAAATACTGCTATATTTACTTCAATATTGTTATTTTTTAGGTATTCTGTTTACATGTTTCTGTGTTACCGCTAAGAAAACGGTACAGAAATGTTTTCCAGAAGATGTAGCCCAGCAAAATTTAATTGTATCAAACACAGAAGGACCTGGAGAAGAAGTGATGGTAAATCAGATTTCACTTCCCTTTTAATTGTATGGTGAACCAATGATGACAATTCGATTATTCCATAATAATGGCAATAATAATAATAACTAATGTTTATTGAGCACTTAATATATGCTAAGCAGAGTTTCCAATAGCCCTGATGTTTTAAATCATTTAAACATCACAATTCTATTGCAGGGCTAGAGCTGACATAACCGTGTTCCCTCTAAAGGAATTAGGGTAGGATCTGTTCCAGAACTGTCTCCTAGCTTTTGGCAGCATAAATCAGATCATCCCATGCATTCTCTCTGTGTGCATGTCTGTGTCCAAATTTCCGTTTTTATAAGGACACTGATTATATTAGATTAGGGACCCACCGTAATCCAGGATGGCCTCATCTTAACTGAGTGACAATCAGTGATATTAAAACCTTTGGCAAATGTATCCTTTTAAAAATTGTGGATTTACTTTATGACTTGGGGTCTTGAATCATAGAAGAAACTTATCAGTAATAGCAGATTAAATTTAAAGTAAGTTTCAGAGGTGGTATCCTGAGTTTTTCAATAATTAGCTGTCAGATATTAGGTAAATTATTTCCTAATTCTACAATGGCCCTAATTCCAAATAAGATCACATTCTGTGGTCCTGGGGGTTAGGACTTCAACATAGGAGTTTTTAGGGGACACAGTTGAACCCATAGCACCTATGATACTATTATTCTGATTTTATATATAGGGAACCGAGAAGCACAGCAGATAAGTGATTTGCCTAGGGTGGGAAAAAAAATGAAAGTAAATTGTTAGTTTCAATTTTATTTATTCATTTCGTAATTCTAACTTCACTTTTAGGAAGCAAATATTAGACTCCCCATGCAGACGTCTAACATTTGTGATACAAGCATGTCTGTCGGTACTCTTGGTGGCCAGGGAATCAAAACACAGCAAAGTTTTGAGATGGTCAAAGGAGGTGGACATCAGACCTTGGAGTCCGTCAAGGGAGCAGGGCAGGGAGTGACGGATACCGGCAGATTCACATACACGGACTGGCAGAGTTTCACTCAGCCTCGGCTTGGCGAAGTAAGTCCCGTCGTCTTCAAGCTCACATTACATGGGAGTTAAATGCTAGTTATAAATCAGGATTTCCCAAAAGTTTTGCTCTTCATACACCTGGAACTCATCATATTTTTCAATGTTGAATTATCATAGATATGAATGTCAGGTCTAAATTCAAAGAGGAAAATGATCTTTTCAAGTTCCACTTTTAAAATAAGGTTTATCAAACTTTATCTAGGAGTGGCATATGTAGATGTATTTAGAAAAGTTAAAAGACTGATAGCTTCTTCCCTAAAAATTATCAGGAATACCATCTGGAATGAAATATTTATTATAAAGGAATGAATGCATCATAACTTATAAGCGTTGTTTGAGTTCTCTGTGTAGTTATGAAGTCCTGACTATCATAATCAACTAGATAACAATTGTTAAGCTTTTACTTTGTATTTTAGTTACTAGTTTTGTTTTATGTTCAGATTAATCAGTATAGGTTGACATTAATCACTTTAATATATTATTCTATTATAGTTATTAGTATATAATAATGAATAAATATAAGAATCACGATCTATAGATTTTCCTCAAATATGTGAGGAAGCTATAGAAGTAAATTTCAACTCTACATATCTTATGGTCAAATGGGAAATCACAAGTTAGTTTTGTGCTATATGTGTAGCCTTAATTTTTATAAATGTGTTCACTAGGAGCATTTGTTTATTTGCTATACTTTAAGAATGACTATAAATCAGACCAATCATGTGCATTTTTTATATGTAGGAATCCATTAGAGGACACACTCTGGTTAAAAATTAAACAGTAAAAGGTAAATCAAAGACATCATTTTTATGCTAATATGTTTAGGTGTTTTTAAAAAAATAATAAAATGTGCTCTCTTTTGATACAGAAGGTGTATCTGTGTGGACAAGATGAGGAGCATAAGCATTCTGAAGATTACGTGCGTTCCTACAACTACGAAGGCAAAGGCTCTGCGGCCGGCTCAGTAGGCTGTTGCAGCGATCGGCAGGAAGAAGAGGGGCTGGAGTTTCTAGATCATCTGGAACCCAAATTTAGGACATTGGCCAAGACATGCGTAAAGAAATAAATGTGGCTTTTGATAGAGTAGCATCTACAAGTGCATGTGTAGAAGTTTATGGCATGTACAATGACAGCAGCATCTGCTAATATTTTTGTTGATTGCAGGTATAGATGAGGATACTATGAGGCTCCCCTAAATTCTCCTTGTCTAATATAACTTCCATGTTCTCTAGAAGTAAAGATTTTGTTTGTTAATTTTCTTTCATGTGCATGTTATATATTGCTCTTTTCAGGACTGTGCTGTATGCTTTCTAGCACCTTCTAATTGAAAGCTAATTTTTTTGTGTGCTGTGGAAGAGCATGTGGGAGATGGGTATTGTGGAGGCTAATGAAAGATGAATTGGCATTTCAGATGTACAAATTAAATATTTTCTTCAAAACTGTAGGGAGAATTATGCTCTTAGAAACATTTTCTTTGGTGCCAGAGAATCGCATCCTCTCTACCAGAGCAGGCTTAACAAGGATTTTTAAGTATTTTTAGGTGCGGTCTTTGGTTTGGTGAATAAGTTCATTTCTCACTACCCTTTTCACTCCCAACACTGTTTTCTCTCAGGAGCCTTCAGAGCTTGGTCCTTGGCTCTTTGCCCATGTGGGAGTGTTATCAGGTTTCTAGGATTCTAGGATTGTTGGAAAGTCAAGGACCAGAACAAGCTCACAGCAACTTGAGCTGCAGAGATTATATGAGAGTATTTCCATGAAACAGTTGCAACCCTGAGGCCCATGGGCTGATTTAGGCTCCCAGATATGTTTTGTTTGCTCAACATGATGGTCTATTGTTTTTAAAATATAAACACCTTGCCGAGAACATTCATTCTAGAGTTTGACAGAGGCACACTATCTTGTCAAAGGCCAACTATCTCTGTGGCTTTTGCCTGGCATCTCCAAGCATTTGCACGACTAACCCTGAAGGCATTAAGCTGCAACCCTGACACACAGAGATTAGCACTTCAAGTATGCTAAAAATTGAGTTACCATCCATATTGGAACTTAATACTCAGTCTACATTTGCAATTACTTTAAGAAAGTGGGAAATCAAAAATAGTGATGGGCAAATATATGTTAAAAAATCACAACCTAGTAAACCAACAGTGACCAAACATTTGTTGAATGATGAATAAATGAATTTATTTACATTAGTAAATAAATCATTAGAAGGGATAATATTTTGGTAGGATATTATATTTTACTAATCTAAAAAGAAACTATATAAATAATATTTTAATAGTCATTTGTGGCAAAGTCTACTAATATATAAACAATAGTATATGTCACGTGGAAATTTCTCATCTAGATAAAAATTGTTTTTTTCAAAAAATCTATTAACTAGTTAACTTGAAACAATGAGTGGTTTCTTTAAAATTTTGTGATGTCTTATCCTCAGTTATGTTTTCTAATTAAAGGTGCTTCTTGATATGAAGTGGAATATTGGAGCAAAAGAAAAAAGTTTTAATAAGTCAGATTTTATTTTATAAGGTGTTCATGATGTATGATTTGTATAGCTAGTATAAAATAATTTGGGAGGGATAATGCAATTTCTGTCATCTGATGTACATGCTACTCTGACAATGATCCTACTGCTAAAATTTTTAAATGTGACATTATAAATTTGGAAATATAATATCATAAGTTATATTCTTGAATGTAGGTACAGAATGTTCTTGGAGCAATTAAAAATCATTAGCCAAACATTAATGTATATGTGTTTGTCTGTCTTCATATTTCTCTTATACTTGTTTAGGTATGGAAGAGAAAATTTATATCTGAACATGAAAGTACAATGAATGTTCAAAGGTAGATTTCTCAATCAGCAAGAAAAGACTCTCTAAAAGTGTTAGAAAAATTATTAGAAAGTGTGGGAAATGAATTTGTATTAAGCAGTTTGGGCTATTTAAAATGTTTTCGAAGTATCAACATTTATCTCACAGAGAAACTTTGTATTTTATTTAGATAATTTAAAGTCGTTCTCTATTTATACTCCAAATTAAATGTTAATTGTATGATTAATGAAATTCATGAAACTCCACCAGACTGTTTACAAATTTAGTTTGTTAATAAAAGATATTTTGTGGATTTATTTATCAGTTAATTGTCAATAAGTTTATAGTTATGAATCATTTTTTCTATAAGTAAATTTATAGTGAGAAAAAGATATACTTCAATTTACCTTTTCTTAATTCAAATCTCATATATTAATATTTCATGTGAAAATAATTTTATGGGAAGACCAAGATGGATGAAAATCTATGTAATTTTATAACTGAGCTTCATTAAACACTTTGTAACCTTACTGAACTTCTAATTCTTCCTGAATTTATTAAAACTATTTCATAAAATTTGATATCTATGCATATGTTTACTTGTAGAAAATGTCATGTGATATGTTATTTGGAAAGTGCTCAAAATAGATGTTTCAGAGTTGAGGATTTTTATTTTCACAGACAAAAGCTAACTCCTCTTTTTTAGTATGTTAGTGATAAAAGTCCTGTAATAGTTGCAAATCCTAAATGCAATTAGGGTAATGAACCAGTGTATATTGCAGTATTTTTCTAATTTCTTTTATCTTCTTTTCTAATAAATCTGAAGGAACATTGTATTTGGCCAGACACAGCATTTGTCTATTATTTAAGGAGGAAAAAAAGTAGTATAGTAGGAGAAAGCATTACTAAGAATGTACAATAGACTCTTGAATATTTTGTAAAGCCCAATACAATTAAGTGAGCATATTTTTAAAAAACTCTTCAAAACGTTAGCGTTTGCATAAAAAAATAAAAACTACACTTACAATAAAATAATAACCATTTTCCAACATATAAACACACTAAGTTTGTCTGTGCTCAGCTGGTGACCCAAATTCAAGAACGCCTCTCACCACTCACAGTGTGGCAATCCCTGACTATAATATTTTTATGGACCTGGATAATCGACTGTCTATGAACTCTGTACCCAGTAGTGCCATATATTGGAGGGTAAACAATGACATATAATGTAACCGAATTTAGATAAATGACATTTTCATTGCCACTTTATTTACTAACGTTACTTTGCTAACCGATAATTGTGAAAAATCACGTTTTGATAAAATAACATTCTTTTGGGTCAGCCCTATCCAAGAAACTTACCAAACTATGTTTGAAAGACAACTTGAATATACCTGACAGTTTAAGCAAATATCCTGAGGTCATTTTGGCAAACAGGTGTCTAGATGTAGCCTTTTCTTACTGAGTCAGTTTATCACCATGCATATTTTAGAAGTTTTATTTTTGTGAGTATAGCTGACTTCAAATACCATAGGTGTGCCTAAGAAGCTATCAGAATTACTTGTTTGTAGCCATATTCTGTCATGACTGGTTTTTTTGTTTGTTTCAGATTGGGAAATAATATAAAAGAAAATTAAGGCAAAATTTTAGAGTTATTTTAACTGTAATATTTTAATGCATTATTAACTTAGCATTAATATTAATTCCTCTTCAATATACTATACATATGATGTATTATAAATAACAATTATTAAATATATTAATTAATAATAAGTATAGATATAAATTTAATATCAATGTTTGAATATTAAATATATTCATAATTAAACACTAAGAGGACACTTGCCACTGACAAGCTAATGTCCCTTGGTATTTTATGGAAGTTGTGGCAGAGACCCCTCTAGCTCTACCAACTATCCCCTAACCTTGATTGTTCTTTCTTAGAGGTGGAGCTCTGATTTCATTTAAAATGGCTATGTGCCTAGCTAAAAGATTACTATTTTGTAACGTCTTGAACTAAATGTGTTCTAAATTTTGGCCAATAAGAAGCAAGTGAGAATGCTATGCATGAGACTTCTGGGTAGGTGTTTCTAAGGATGCCGATTAAGCTGAAAGAGGTTTTGTTTTGTTTGTTTGTTTGTTTGTTTTTGCTACTCCCAATTTTATTTCATGATAAAATTGATATTTAGGATATCAATGTGATGCTCGGTGCTCAGGCAGCCATTTTGGGAGCTGCAGATTGGAAGTCATGTTCTGAGAATGCTGGAGCATAAAGACTGACAGGATCTCTGGTAACTTTGTGGAGACTGCAGCCTCCCCTGAACTTCTTGCCTCTAAACTTCTTCACAGGAGTGAATTAACCTTTGTGTGTTTAAACCACAAAATTTTAAGTTTCCTGTTTTATGTAGCTGAATCAAATCTGATATAGGAAGAAAACACAGATTGGAAATAATTGTTTTACCCAAGTCACAATTCAGTGAAGTTAATCTACCTTGGGAACTCATTTTCTTTTGGTTAAGAGTTCAAATGTGGTGAGACTTGAAGATATTCCAGGGTTCTTTGAGCAGCCTCAAAGCAAAAGAGAGTATTAATTATTTCATAAAAATTAAAAATGGTATAATAATGGGTCACTTGAAAATACTCTCTTCCATTCTCTCTAAAGTCAGAGTCCAACTTTATAAGAAGCCACTGTGCTAGGAATGAGGAGACCTGAATGTTCTATTAACTTGCTATGTGATCTTTAGCAAATCATTGAACCTTGTTTACTTCAATCCTTCAACTCTAAAAAGGATTTTATTTGTTGATAATATCAACAAACTAGATGTTCTTTAATGCAGGGATGATGTTGCATTCATCAATGTATTATCCTTCATACCTGTGCTTGACAGAGTTTTTTGTTTCTATACATGGCATTTAATATTTAATTGTATTAAATTAAAATATTTTAGAAAAATCTTCTCTAAATATCCATATTTTAAAATTGAACACACTGCTTCCACCGTGTTTGTCCTGTGTGTCTAGGCAGTGTGATCTCATAGCTGTGTTTTCTGAAGTTTGAGAGATTCAATACTTGGTTGCATTCTAATAACCGGAGGCATGTTTTCATTTATCAGCTATTCAATATAAAAGTAAATAAAATCAAATAAAATTTTTTTCTTATTAATTAATCCAATGAATTTCTGTCACAATCTGAAAACTTTTTTTTTTTTATGCCGACTTGGATGGATTTCAGAATGGGTAAACATTACCCACACAGTATGGGCTAGCAACACACGCAAAATGATGGTGGTTTCAGCATGTGACAAAGAAGACAATTTTATGGTTTTGCTGCATGACAAACGGTGATGCCATATTCTAATTGACTCAGTTGGAATTCTGCTGTATGAATCAGCAGGGCTTGCATTAGGCAGAAATAATAGTGGCTTAAACAAGATAAAATTTTATTTTTCTCTAATGTAAAACAAATTCAGAGCCCTGGACTCAATTGAGGCTCCTCCTTCTTTTTTTAAATTTCAGGATTTAGGAGGTACAAGTAAGGTTTTGTTATAAAGGTATATTGTATAGTGGTGCAGCCTGGGTTTTTAGCATACCCATTACCCAGATAGAGTACATTGTACCCAACAGGTAATTTTTTATTCCTCACCCCCCGCCCTTTTAAACACTAATGCCCTTTACTCCACTCCATATGATCACACATACCCATAACTTAGCTGTCACTTATAAGTGAGAATGCGTGGTATTTGATTTTCCATTCCTATGTTACTTCACTTAGGATAATGGCCTCTAGTCCAAGGAAGCTTCTCTTTTTCTGCCCAATTATCTTTTGTACAAATTGCTTCATAGTTACAAGATGGCTAACATGACTCCAGACATCAAATCTGTGTCTAAAGCAGAGAGAGAGAGAGAGAAAGGGGAAGTCTTTGTTTTTAGAGAGCTCTTTCAGAAGCTCCCTGCAATAACTTCTGCCTACTGTCTACCTTTGGGAAAACTTAGTCACTTGTCCGTCCCTATCTGCAAAGGAGAGCGAGAAATATGGCTTTTCAGCTGAGTACACCAGCTGAACAAAATCAGGGTATTGTCACTATGGAAGATGCTTAATAATGATATCAGGTAGTCTGTGGGCAAATATGTAAATATTCTTAACCAACATAACCTCCCCGGGTCAATATGCTTTGTAGAAAAATATTTATTCCTTATAAGGGATTGCATACTTAGAGTGAAGCATTTTCAATTGCTAAGTTTTAGTAAATATAGCAGAGCAAAACCTTATTTAAAAAGTCACATAAGGCCGGGCGCGGTGGCTCACACCTGTAATCCTAGCATTCTGGGAGGCTGAGGCGGGCGGATCGCTCAAGGTCAGGAGTTCGAGACCAGCCTGAGGAAGAGCTACTATAAATAGAAAGAAATTAATTGGCCAACTAAAAACATATAGAAAAAATTAGCCGGGCATGGTGGTGCATGCCTGTGGTCCTAGCTGCCTGGGAGGCTGAGGCAGAAGGATTGCTTGAGCCCAGGAGTTTGAGGTTGCTGTGAGCTAGGCTGACGCCACGGCACTCTAGCCCTGGCAACACAGTGAGACTGTCTCAAAAAAAAAAAAAAAAAAAAACTCACATAAATAAAACATCAGGTTTTTTTCAGATACTAAAACCTGATTACCAGGCCACATATAGCCCTAATTTTTTTAGTGGGGGAGCTTTTATAGTTAAAAAATTATGAATAAATTGCTACATTAAAAATCAGGACATTTCAGCCTAAATGCAGATTTGTGACTTCTTTTCAAACATTGGAAGGTCTCATAACATTGCGTCCATGTTCCCGAAGGCCACCGATTGTCTGGAGGTGACAAGAGGCTTTCCCTTTAGACAATGCCTTTTGCAGCTTGCTATTCATGTCACAGACAGGAAGGCTGTCAACTGTCATTTCATAGGAACACTCGTATGGTGGTTTTCTGAAGGTAGATTTAAGGGGGAAAAAAGAGATGTATTTTCAGTACTATTATCTTTCTCAGAAATAGATAATAAAAAAGGGCTGCTCTTTTCAACCAACTTGATGTGTATTTGATTACTTTCTTGGCCCCTGAGGGCACTGAAGTTTGTGACTACTTGGACCAAGGGGATTTTCAATGTAAAATGGGGTATGTTGCCATTTGGGATATGATATTTGCTTCTTTATTATGTTCATTGCTTGTTGTTTCCTCTCCCCTTTCTCCATTAGAGTATCAGCTCTGTGACAGTAGGGCTCTTTGTCCTAGAACAGTGCCTGTCACATGAAGGGAACTCAATAAATGCTTGTTAAAGACATTTACTGAGCACCTACCATATGCAAGCATTATGGAATGTTTCACAAATGTTATTTCTTTTAAAATATTAATAACATACTTCCAAATTTGGGTGTTATTAGTCTTATTACTATTAAGAAAACTAAGGTTGAGAGACATTAACTGACTTAAACAAGATCAGACTGCTGGGTTTTCAAAGAGCCAGGACTTAAAAGCAAGTCTAAGCAATAGTTGCCATCTGAACATTTATTTTGAATGACCTTCTCATATCCATAATAAAATGGAAAAAATGTTCGTAGCATCTTAATGATAAAAGAAAATATATTTTGAATAAATTTGTCGTAAATACTTCACATATTCACATCATTCTACAGGCTGAATTTTCATCTTTAGCTGATAAATTTCTATGGGAAGAAGGAAGATACAACACAGTCTTCCTCCCATTCTCAAAGTTCTCCCTGAGAATGTAACTGGATATAGCCATTATGGAAAACAATGTGATGTTCCTCAAGAAGTGAAAAATAGAACTACCATGCAACCCAACAATTCCTATGCTGGATATATACCCAAAGGAAATTAAATCAGCACTTTATAGAGATGTCTGCACTCCCACATTCATGGCAGCATAATTCAGGATAGCCAAGATATGTAAACAACATAAGTAGCCATTGATAGATGAATGGGTAAAGATATTGTGGCATATATACGGCATACAAATATATACACACAGACACATACATATAAAATGGAGTATCATCCAGCCTTCACAAAGGAAGAAATACTGCCATTTGCCACATGTATGAATCTGGAAGGCATTATGCTAAAGGAAATAAGTCAGATACAGAAAGAAAAATGACACATGATCCCACCTATAGGTAGAATCTAAGAAAAAAATTCAAACACATAAGAATAGGGAATAGAACAGTGGTTACCAGGGGCAGGGAGAAGGAGGAATTAAGGAGAAGTAGGCCAAAAAATATACATTTGCAGTTAAGCAGGATGAATAAGCCTAGAGATCTGATGCACAGCATGGTGACTATAGTTAATAACACAATATTATATAAAGAAAATTTGCAAAGAGAGTAAATTTTAGATGCTCTTACTACACACAGAAGAAAGGATAACTATGGTTATCGTAGCATAATTCACAATTGCAAAGATATGGAATCAAACTAAGTGCCCATCAATTCATGAATGGATAAAGAAAATTTGGTATATATGTATACACCATGGAATACTACTCAGCCATAACAAGGAACGAAATAATGTGTTTTACAGCAATTTGGATGGAACTAGAATCCATTATCCTGAGTGAAGCATCTTAGGAGTGGAAAAACAAACACCACATGTTCTCACTAATAAGTGGGAACTAAGCAATGAGCAAAAGCAGATGTAAGGGACATTGGAAACCAATAAGGAGGGAAGATGGGAGAGGGTGAGAGAGAAAAGCTTACTTATTAGGGACAATGAACACTGTCCAGCGACAGGCACACTGGAAGTCCTGACTTTAGCATTAAACTGTGTATCCATGTAACAAAAACACTTGCATTTTGAAATAAAAAAAAGATAACTATGGAAAGTGATGAGTAAGTTAATTTACTTGACCATAGTGATCATTTTCCTATGTAGATGTGTATCAAAACATGATGTTACACACCTTAAATATGCATAATAAACAAAAGAAAACAAAGCTAACACCACAAAGAAATTATAAATATGTGAGGTGATGGATATTTTAATTTGCATGATTTAGTCATTCCACAATGGATACATTATAACATCGCATTATGCCCCATAAATATAGATGAATTGCTTTCATTTGCAGTTACCCTGTGTACTGATAATAATCAATAACTTGATTATTGTATGCGTAGACTAGATGTTTCTCTTGAATTTTGTACCCATATTGCTTACTATTTGAAGTTTGATTGCCCACAGAAATCTCTAACTCACTATTTTCAAAAGCAATTTATTTAACCCCCTCACAAACTAGAACTTTGCTGCTGTCTCTATCTTTGTTACTAACAATATCATTTACCAATTGTCCAAACATACATCCATTTCAGAGTTCTGCAATTACCTGAGCATATGGAGAATAATAAATTATTAATAATGCACTCCAGAAGACACAGATTTATAAGTCAGGTAATGAGAACACTTTGGGCAGGTGGAATAACAGAGGCACATGTCAAAGACTGTGTGCACACGGATGATTCACGTGGACGCGGAAGATTCACAAGCACATGGAAAAATCAGGTATAGCGCCTTGAGCAAGGCAGCAGGAGGCATTCTAGTTCAAATAGAAGGACTCTCAATCCCAATG
Source organism: Lepilemur ruficaudatus (assembly GCA_963574885.1). Taxonomy (NCBI): domain Eukaryota; kingdom Metazoa; phylum Chordata; class Mammalia; order Primates; family Lepilemuridae; genus Lepilemur; species Lepilemur ruficaudatus. Next base: position 2,781 of record CAUYRT010070303.1, on the reverse strand, counting down.
ACAACAAAAGCAACAAAAAGCAAAACAAAACAAGCAAACAAACAAGAACTGCCAGAGTTTCCAAACACACAGTTTGAAAACCAGTATTATAAAGGCTGTGTTGGAGGAGTTGTAGAGCTGCTGCTGGGAGACCAGTTGAGATGGTCCAGAGGGATGACGAATGGAAGAGAGCAGTGAACCTGGGGACTGACAAGGTGTGAGGGGGCAGCGAAGGGAGTGTCTTCTAGGGTGACTCCCTAGTTTCTTTCTTGAGGGAGTAGGAGGACCATGAAACCATTAACAACAATGTGGAGACGAGCAAAGCCACTGCAAGTTAATGTAAATGATACCAAATGCCAGTAGCATACGTAACACTTCTTAGCAATCTGTTTATGGAATTTTAGTCATATCTACTTATAACTTTGATCAAAGCCATTCTAAATTTTTGACACCCTGTTGAGCCTGCCCACCCGACCCCACACATCTCCCTCTCATTGAACAGAAAATTTTGCTTCCTACTTTAAAAAAGAATATATAGGTTACAAGTGTGAATTCTCTCCTCCCCCAAACTGAGTAACAGATTCACCATTCTGAGTACAAAATTCTAAAACCTATAAAGAAAGTTCTAGAAACTCAAAGTTGTTTTTCCCTCTGTGATTTATTTGACAGCAATATCAGACCTGTGCAGAAATTGATTGGTGGTAAAAATCTGGACTGAACTGGAAAATTATGTCTTGGGCTGAGATTTCCCTTCTATCCACTTACTCAGCTGCCTACTCACCACATCATTAGACATCTTAAACTTAACATGCCCAAAACGAAGCCGTTGATCTTTCTATTCACATCTTTTCTTCTTTCAGCTGAGGGTAAGCACCTCCAACTCATTACCCTAGGGTGGTAGCTTGCAGTGTTCAAATTTTTCAGATCCATAAGCAGCCATTCTCAAAGCCATCCACCCCAAAGGGTGCCATGAAAAAGCATCTCAGTTGCTGATCTAGACCAACTGTCTCCTTCTCTCCATGCAAATCCATGCCTTTAATATGATGTCCTAGCCCCTCTCTGACTAGATAAAATAAACAAAAAGGCCACATTTTAATTGTCATCAGGATATCTATTTCTATACATCTATCTATCTTTACATGCATGTATGTTTATATCTACCTAGCATGTATGTTTATATCTACCTATCATCTCTATATCTATCCATATTTATTAGATGACTTCCCCAAAACTGATTAGCAAAAAAAAAATTATAATTAAGTAAATTAATCCCTACTATTACTTTCTCTGACACAAGCTACATAGAATAGTCTATTCTATATGAAATGTAGTTCACTTGTCAAATCAATGCCTACAGTTAGGAATTGCAGAATTTATTATTGTTAGTTTGAGTCTCATGTTTATGATCACCATTTTATTAATATTTTTCACATACTTCTTGCACTGGAAATTACATAAAACTCTCATGCTTCATTTTCTAGTTGCTATGAAGGATAATAACCTTTATATGGGATTCCTTCTCAGAAGCCCTAGTGTAAATGACAGGCTTGCTTATAGCCAATATTTTACATATTAATATTATCATCTCAAAATAATATCACAATTTCTTAATAATTAGTCTATGGATTGTAAGTAGTTGGATAGCAGAGACTATATATGCACATATATGTTTATTCAAGAAATATGTACTGAGGGCCCACATTGTGGCAGATATAGCTGTAGGAGCTGAAAATAGAGACCACTGTAAGACCTCATGGAAATTATATTCTAATACCAAGAGACAGACCAAAAAAGAAAAATATGAGGGAAGGAATAGTTTATGCCAGATCACTGTTCCAACCAAGACCAACTAACTAGAAGACCTGGAGAAAATATGAAATTTACCCGTTTGGAGCTATCAGAAAGTTTCAGAATCAAGAAAAACTAGAGAGACTAAAAATTCAAAAGGAAGAGCACCAGCTATAGCCACATTTTTCCCAGGCAGAATTTGAAGACACTGGACACAGGCTAGATGCTTAGAACACAGGCTTGGCTAAAGCAGAAAGGCAAGAGAGAAAGTGGCAGAGCTTCGAGCGATTGCGTGGGGCTGGAGTCACAAAATTAGAGACACGAGGGATTTCATATACTTCTGGTTTTTCCTTCAAGACATTTGTTGTATTCTAAAGATTTATAGAGCAAGAAGCTAACAACTAAGCCAAACCCCTCTGATAAACAGAAAAGGGTTTCCAGTCTCAGTGCAGGAAACAAAGACCCACCGAGGGGAAGGAGCCACAGCAAACATACCAGGCTCTTAGTTAAAAGCCCTGGAAAGTAATCAGAGGCTTGGAATTTTAATTAGGGGTTCAGGGAAGACCTGGCTGAGAAGGCTTTTTGACGGAAGGATCAAAACCTGAAGGAGGACAGGGAACAAGCAATGTGGCTATTTAAGGAAAAAGCATTCCATATAGAAATGAAAGGCCCGGGAGGAGTGTGCCAACATCTTGAAGGATCAGCAGAGAGTCCCACAAGGCTGGAGCATAGTGCATGAAGGTGGGTGGGCAGAGAGATCCATGGTGCATTGCGTCGGGCCCTGTGGACCATTGGAAATATTTTGAATTTGATCTAAATGAGACAAGAATCCTTGGGAGTATTTTTTTAAAAAATCTTTTTATTTTGGAGGCTGGGCGCGGTGGCTCATGCCTGTAATCCTAGCACTCTGGGAGGCCGAGGCGGGAGGATCGCTCAAGGTCAGGAGTTCAAAACCAGCCTGAGCAAGAGCGAGACCCCATCTCTACTAATAATAGAAAGAAATTAATTGGCCAA
>CAUYRT010070301.1:0-31689 GCA_963574885.1 Lepilemur ruficaudatus | reverse complement strand
CATCTACCCTTTACATCATCTACATCTACCTCTGCAACTCAGGATAATTAGTATTATTAATAAAATTTGAAGCTATTTCATTTTCAAAAATTTTATTATTTTCAAAACAAATTCTTTTTCAGTTTACCATTCTTATTAGAGGAAAAAAAACAGGAAAAATGCAGTCACTTTTAATAATAGGAGAAACACAGGTTTTTTGGTAGATTCTAAGCTATCCAGAAAATTCCATTACAGTACCCTGTGCTTTCTAACTGAGTGGGTTTTTTTCCTAAGCATTCCTCTTAAAGGACATCTCCTTATTGCCACCTTTTAGAATAGCTGTACAACTTGGTAAATTTACTAATAATCATTTAATTGTACACTTAAAATGGAGTAATGGCATGGTATGTAAATTATACTTCAATAAAGTTGTCTTAAAAAAAAACTGCTATCCAACATAAAGTGAGGTAACAGAATTCAATTTAGTTGCCAATAAAAACTCAGTTGCTATAGCAATACTGTCTTCTATGACAGTATTCTTGACAAATCAGTACCTGCACTGGGTTCCACATGAAGGGTGAGCTGCCCACCCTCTCCTGCCTACTTCTAGTCTCTGAGGAAAAATGAGTTCTCTTCACAGCAAACTCTCCCTTTCTCTGTCCTCTCAAACTCATCCTTCCCGTGTCTTCTAGGACCAAACTGCATCAGTTGTTCCCTCTTCTAAGTTTATTCTTGCCTCTTCCATTTGCTCTTTCTCCTTAGCCTACTAAGAAGTGACCTGAATTCATTAAAAAATTAAGACCATTCCACCTCAGGTTGCCAGCTCATCTCCATCTGCCCACAATTTGACATATTCTTGACTAACTACATGCTGGTGGCTACACTGTTACTCAACAGACTGTGTCATCCTTTGTTCCATTTTCCACCAGCATCAACACATGAAAATTTCTCCTAAACCTCAATCATGTTCATCTGCACCAGGCTTTCATCAACAGGTGATGCTATTGGTCATCAACCCTGCTCTCTGCCTTCCATGACCTGCATACTCCTGGTTCTCCTGCTCCTGTCAGATCCTCTTGCTGGGCTCTGAGCCTGAAATGCCTTCCCACCTCCTCCTTCTAAAAAAACACTGCATATCCTTTGGAGTCAACCTAAATTGCCACATTGTTTGGAAACTTTCCTGACTCCATGCAAGAAAGGAGTTATCCACACCTTGCACACACCTCTGTGATAGCTCTGTGATAGCTCTTCATACATCAGATGGAACTTCCATTTATTAATTCCCCAAACATTACTGAGCACCTTCTTGGTGCCAGGTACTGGTCTAGGCACATGAGACATTTTTGCAGAAAATGATCCCACTACTTAAAATGCCCTTTTCCTCCACCTTCTCAGGTGTTCTCCTCCAAGGTATGATTCAAAGCCACCTTTTCTATGAATACTCAATGCTCAACCAAAGCAACATCTTACATTCCAAATACTCGGAACCATTAATTTGCATCTGCAACTCTAACTTGCTTTCTTCTATTTGTCAAGATTACCTGAATGCAGAATTTTTACTCCCTGTCTACCTCTCTGACCTTCTACTTCCTCTAAGGACTTTGACTTCTTTCTGCTCCTGGAAGTTGCTCCCTCCAGATCTTCACTTGACTGTTCCCTTTGCATCATTCAGATCTGGGGCTCATAGGAGCATCCTAGAACTCCTTTCCTGTCTTAGCCACCCTCTGCCACATTACTTCTCTATTTCTTTATGGCACTCAGCATCAGAACCCATTTTATAAATGTGTTTACTTGAATGTAAGCTCAGTGGAGGCAAAGACCTTGTCTGTCTTGTTCACTGCTGACTCCCCAATGCTCAGAACACATAGCAGGACTCAATAAATACACATGGAATGAATGAAAACCCCATGGCTGCTATTAACTTTCTAGCTACTTGAAGAACATAGACATTCCTTTATATATCTTAGAATCCTCCATAGTACATGGCCCCTTGCCTGATAGTACTCATTCAAATATTTACTGAGTGAATAAATGAAAAAAGGATGCTTTGGATATTTTCTGGTGATAAAAGACTTCACAAACCACTGGCTTATAACCCTCACTGCCCATTAGAATCATCTGAGGAGTTTTTAAAAAATGTCAATGCCCTGTTCCCACCCCCAGAGATTCTGATTTAATTAGTCAGGGAAGGGTCTTGGGCATCACTACTTTTTAAAGTTCCCCAGATGGTTCTAATAGGAAGCCAAGGTTGAGAACCACTGCTGTAAACCCTGCAGAAGAATGTCAAGCCTAAATAAAATGTTGAATTCTGAACAAGCTTTAGGACATAGCCATTGATTTGATTCTTGAATTGCTCTTCATGAGGAATTGTGAGCAAGTGCCCTCTTTTGCAAAGGCCTACGGAAAGAGAACACTTTAAAGAGAAAAAAAAAAAACTACTTTGGTGCCATACACTGAAGGAGGTGGCCTTTCAATGCAAACACTACTGAGACCCATCTACTGTTGACGTTTTCTTTGGGAAAAATCATTGGCTATAGCACATGCAGGCCACCACAAGTCAGAGCAGAAAAATGCATACTATGTCATAAAAGCATTTAGTATTACTTTGGAGAGACTTAGATCCTGTATGCAAAGGGGTAGGTTATACCTTTCTATCATGGTATTAATATGAATGTTGCAAGCCTACAGTGTTTGGGATTCAATAGACCTGCAATGATTTAGGCAGAGAGGATGTTTGCAAAGCAGAAGAAAGCCTGCCTAATTAGAAAACACGGAACAGGAAAATTAATAAAGGGGTTAAACAAAGTCAGCTCTGGCTCTAATTTGCCTGGAGACATCCTAACGCTCACTCTGCAAAATAAATCGAATTTTTGCTGTATATATTCAATATTTGTTAATAAGCTGACAGTGATTTTCTGAATTTCCTGCACAGGCAGGGAGTGGTGTGTGTATTGTCAGGCTAGCACATGCAATGAGCCACATGGAGGCAACTTTCAGTCTGGGGAGGCACAGCCTGTGCTCAAGAGAAGACTTTCCCAACTTGCACACCGGGGAGCAAAAAGACAACACAGGTGAGATCCATGGGCTTCACATATTGTCTTGGGGAGGAAAATAATAATTTTTAGAAGCCATTTGACAAGAAATTTCTACCCTGCTAGTCTGGGTTAGCATTTCTGAATGTGATAAATAACAGGGCTCTTGGACAGCCCATTTTTTCTTTATTTTGATACCCTTACAGCAGTAATCATGCCCCTTGTCAGGTGTTATAAAGATAAAGACAAATGTTCCCTATTGCTATTCTGTCAATGCAGCTCAACCCAAGCCAAAGAAAGACACCCCTGCCGGATGTGGGGAATGTACAATTTGTCTTGTCTCCATCACAAATGGAAGCACATCCTGTCCCAACAGGATCCTCAGGTCAGAAAAATAGAAATCTGCTGCCAACACTGCTAGAAACTAGCGCCCCTTATGCGTTCCCTCCACACCAACACTGAGATTTATTTTCTTTTGCTGGGAGTATCGATTAGACTGTGCAACATATCTGTAAGGTCAAATAGCAAAACAATTCCTTCATCAAATAAGATGGACTTTGGCATTAGCGATTTTTTTTTTAATCAGAAAGACTCCACACCATCATTTATTGATGGTAGCAATATTTGAAAAACATGAAATGATTTCCAAAGATGTGGTTCAGGAACCCATCTGAAACATTGTTTATGCCAAAACAGATGGAGTTTGGCTTAATTGTTGAAATAAATTGCCATATGGAACAAAACACAGCTGATTATTGCATTAACACTAATGTTAATATGTTTCATCATTCTGTTGTCATTGTAGGCTACAGTTGTCACCACATTTTAATCAATATGCTTATAAGTGAACACAAATTGTGAAATTTGGGACCCAAAGGAAACTTAAGAGATGACCTAGTCATTTTAGAGATGAGCAAACTGAGGCCAACAGAAGATGAGTGGTTTGTATTTAATATAAAGGCATATTCCCTATAACCTGTAAATGACAGAGTCTGAAAACATATGTGCGTACAAGCAAGGCATTTAGAAAGAGCAAGACCATCATAATTCAAGGTGAAAATTATCACTACTGCAAATTAGCACGATAGGAGGCTTGGTACAATGAGATGAAATAGACCCAATTCGACAAGATTCTTTCTCATGCTTAGCATCTCTTAGTTAACACCCAAGGTACTCTGTATGTTCTCTTCTTGAACTTTTGCAATGGTTTTTCACTTATTATCTTCTTTCTGAGGATATTCTCCATATGAAATAAAAGCCATTGTGGATGAGAGCGGGAAAACACAAATAAGCCAAGAAGATGGTGGGAGAAAGAAAACAGGACCCAAAAACAAAGAGTTCCATCCCATTTCCAGGTGTGGTGAGTGAGAGTTTTTTCCTCTTCGTTTTTCTCATAACTGTTGATCCTTCCATGGTCTTCTATTCTCTGTAAAGTGGGAATTGAATGGGAATTGATCTGAAAAGCTATTTCAAAAGTTATTACAGGATTGTCAGTAATCCTTCTAAACCTAACCTCCATCTCAGCTGCCACCCCTATACCCGACACACAAAACCCTTTGAAAAGCTAGTGTTGGAAGTCTGAAGTGAGAAAACAGTAAGCCAGTGGCCACCCCCTACCCCCGCCCCAGCTCAAGGTCAGTGACCCAGAAACAATTGAGAGGAGGCCTCCAAATTCTGTGAAAGTAATTGTACAGGGGCACTGAATGGAGGCTTCGTTTCATGATTTGTGTTTCATCCCACTGCAGCAAACTTTTAAGAGATGTCCAAATCCTTTCATTTTCTCTGGTTACCACCCCTGACAGAGTTCTCTGTTACAGTACTCTTCACCTTTAATTTCCCTTTTTTATTATTTTTTTAATCTCTTTCCAAGCCAGTTTGTCAGCTCTTGGCCAAAAGGGGAAAAAAAAAATGGAATTATCTATGCAACTCTGTGACTAAGGCACAGTAGGCAGTAACTGTTACTGAATAAGTGCACGAATCTAGCATTTATTGAGCTCCTGAGATCTAAGTGCTATAATAGGCAGTGTGTGTTTCTGCGCTTGTATCTGCTATGTATTTGCTAAGTATGAGTTAGAGTAAAAATCAAGCTGCTATAACACAGAGACCTGAAAATATAGTGGCATACTTAAGAAGTTTATTTTTCTCTCAAATAACAGGTCAGTGGTAGGTAAGTAGCCCTAGGTGGGTAAAGGACTCCAGTCTGCAAAGTCATTCTGGGACCTGAAGGGGTGAATTATGTCTGCCACTGCCAACATATGGTTTCCGTCTCTGGGTTAAGGTGGCTCAATTTCCCAGCCTGAAGAAATGGGGAGGGAAAAACAAGACAGGAAAAGAGAGTGGAGAGCAAGCAGCTTTTTAACCACACATTTCTTCTACTCACATCCCATTGGCCAAAACTTTGTCACATGACCACTCCTTAGCTGCAAGAGAAGCTGGGAAATTTAGTCTCCAGCTGGACAGCCATGTGCCCAGATAAAACTCAAATGTGGGGTGTGGGTGAATTTATTATTAGGTCTCTGCAAGACCTAGCTGTTCCTCTGACTCTGTCTCCTATCATCTCCTTCTCCCTCTCTGCTCCCACTACCCTGGCTTAGTGCTGTTCCTCAAAAACACCAAGACATCCCTCCTTAGAGCTGTGCACCTCCTGTCTCCTCTAGTTGGGCAATTTTTCCTTCCCAGAGCTCTATAAGCCTTTCTTCGAGTCTTAGCTTAAACATCACCTTACTAGAGAGGCCCTTCCTAAACATACTATATGAAACCCAACCCTCCCTCTCTGCCTTTCATTCTCTGTCTCTTTAATGTGTTTTTATTCCAAGCATTTATCACCACCTGATTTGATATATATTTATTGCCTGTCTCTCCTACTAGAATATAAGCTCTTCAGGACTTGGTTTATTTTGTTCACTGTTTCATCTCCAGCACCTAGGACAGTGTCCAGCACACAATAAGTGTTCAATAACATTTGTTGAATGAAATATTCTTCACTGACATATATGCATGTATTATTAACATATTATGGAAATACATGTATGCATATATGTATAAATGTGTATGTACATACATACTTATTTGCGCCAATGAAGAACAACTGCTGCAGTGTGGTCCTGGGCTTAGTTAACGATATGTTCTCATGAGAGCAAGACCATCCCTTTAAAAATTGCTAACTTTATGTTCTGATCTCCTTTTGTTACCTGTTGCATCAGTGTTCGCCGATTAGTTTCTGATTTATATTTCACACAAACACATGAACTCAACATTTTTTGTCAGACCAGGTAGAATTTATTAAAGAGAATCCTCACAACCTACAATTGCTTAAAATGCATTCTCTAGGTAAAGAGAGTTTCTGCCTTGAAATACACAGATGTCTATAATGGTTATTTCTATTGATCTATATGGTCCTTTTCCTATTTGTTATTACCCAAATCCAGACGATAATGAAAGACACTGCTCTCCATACCACATATGGTGCATTATAAAATGCCCACCCCCAAATCACTGCTACACAATATTTCTATTATAAGGGTCTAAACGGGAGAAGTGGTTGTCCAGGTGGTGGAGAGAAGGGCTCAGAATTGAGAGCTGGAAGGTAGATGCTGTCTTATAAATTTTCCACAACTGTCCATTGTGCCTTTTCTCCCTGCTATTGCCTCTTCTGTTGACCTTCCCAAGTTCCACGGAGTTCCCTCTGTGATAATATCTATTTCACGTATATAACGAATAGGTTTAATGCATCTCCCAATCTTTTTATTTCCTGTAAGAAAAATAAGTCTTTCAGATTAATTACTGCTTGGAAGCTTCTCACACATTGAACAAAAGCTATTTGTTGTGTGACTATTTTATGCCTTTAAAATATCCCTCCCTCACAAGTGGGAATAAAAGCTGTTGGCTTCCTAGATGACTGATGGTTGACATTTAATGGTACCATGCTTAGGTACATGTAGGTTGCTGAGTACAAGTTAACTACCACAGAGGAAACTCCCTGGAACCTGGGAAGGTCAATAGAAGAGGCTATCACAGGGAGAAAAAGGAACAGTGGGCAGGTAGGAAAATTTATAAGACAGCATCTATTATACCTTCCAGCTCTCAATTCTGAGCCCTTCTCTCCACCACTTGGACAAAAACTTCTCCAATTTAGACCCTTATAATCTCTCACCTAGGCCAGGGGTCCCCAACCTATGGTGAGTTGTATAATTATTTCATTATATATTACAATGTAACAATGATAGAAATAAAGTACACAATAAATTTAATGCACTTGAATCATCCCAAAACCATCCCTCCCCTCCCCAGTCCATGGAAAAAATTTTCTCCCATGAAAATGGTCCCTGGTGCCAGAAAGTTGGGGACCACTAGCCTAAACTATTCCAAGACCCTCTCACTGTTCTCCCTGACTTCAGTTTCTCTCTTCTCTAATTTCTCCTTGACAGAATCAGCAGTGTCTTCTTCCTAACTCACACAAGGGATCAAATCACTTCAATAACCTTCAATGTTTCCTCCACCCCCTTAGCAAAACACTGAACCTTCTCCAGGCTACTTTCCCAACTTCATTCCCCACCTACACACCATCACTTCATCTCGATATTCCAGCTCAAGGGAGCTACACATTAGCAACTTCCTGTGATTTCCCATACTACCTCCTTTTGTTTCTTCCTTAAGAATCCCTTCCCTTGACACCAGCTCACTTCTCAGTGTCCAGACCACAGTCAACCTAAGGCATGAGACTGGTCCTTTCAGCTGGAATTAGTTGCTCTGTCTTCTGTGCTCCAGCAGGTTCTGCAAATGCTCCTCTATTGTATATGTATCAGACTCTGCTTTGTTATCCGTGCAATATCTGTTTTAATCTCTCTAAATTGCCAGCTCTTTAAAAATATATTCATTTCTGTATCCCTTATGGGGATTTTACTATATATTAGGCATGATTTCAAATGCTGTAGGTATGTTAGTACATTTTTTAATCCTCACCACAACTCTAGGGAGTAGGTAATTTTATCCCCACTTTACAAATCAGTAGACCAAGGTACAGGAAAGTTAGGTAATTTGTGTCTACCCTCACAGAGCTGGTAAGTGTTGCAGCTCGTCAGTCTGACTCCAGAATCCATATACTTTAACAATACGCTAAGTATATATTTAAATTTATCCAGGCTGGGCACAGTGGCTCACGCCTGTAATCTTAGCACTCTGGGAGGCCTAGGCGGGAGGATCACTCAAGGTCAGGAGTTCGAAACCAGCCTGACCAAGAGCAAGACCCCGTCTCTACTAAAAATAGAAAGAAATTAATTGGCCAACTAAAAATATATAGAAAAAATTAGTCAGGCATGGTGGCACATGCCTGTAGTCCCAGCTACTCGGGAGGCTGAGACAAGAGGATCACTTGAGCCCAGGAGTTTGAGGTTGCTGTGAGGTAGGCTGATGCCATGGCACTCTAGCCCAGGCAACAGAGTGAGACTCTATCTAAAAAATATATAAATAAATAAATAAATAAATAAAGTGTAAATTTATCCAATCAAAAGCATTTACATAGTTCTACAGACTGATAGAAAATGCCATGAAATCAGGGGATAGAAATACTAAGGAGTAACCCAGACTAAAGCCCAGAGGAGGAAGCTGCTTGCCCTACGTTGACACAGTAAGTTACGGGCAGAGACTAAATGATATCTGGGTCTCCAAAGGCTGGCCCAGTGCCCCTTGAACTAGATAGATGATGGCTCTTGTGTGGTTCCTATGGAGTGAACAGGCAAGAAAAAGAGAAAAGAAACGTAGTCTAGTATAACTGCAAGAAGTAGGGAGGAATTCAGGCAAGGATGGATCTGAAGACACTGTACATTCCCTCCCTAATAAATACAACTCTGCAGATGAATTTTCTTAAACTATAAAATGCAAAACCCTAAATCCATGGATCTAAGTAACAAAAACCAATGGCAAACCAATTCTTCAGGAGCTGTGTTAGCCCTTGATCCAATTTAATCCTTACAACCAAACCTTCTTTATTACTATTAGCCTCGTTTTACACAGAAGGAAACATTCTCAGAGAAATTGAGTAACTTTCCCAAGGTCGACAAGTGGGTAAGAAGTAGCTCTCCGTTGCATAATCCAAATAACTGAATTTTTCAGATAATAAAAGCTTATTCTTAAAAGCCCTAAAACCATTTTGGATTTCAGCACTCTCCTATGTAGTACATAGTTCCTACCTCCCCAAATACGAGATTGGAATATATTTTAATTTTTTGCTTGGTCCCCAAAGTCATCCTTATGCATGTCCCCATGCACCAGCTCCTTTCAAAATTGTTGTAAAGACAATGCCTTATTGAGGCAGGTGTGTCTAGTGTCTGATGATAAATCATCTCTTAAATACTGTCTTCGTAGTCCCTTTGTCTGCTTTTATAGTTTTCCCATCCTTTCTCTCATCGAAGTACAGCAGCTGTTACTTCTTGCAGTTATATGCCTTCATCATCCCCATCTCTTTCTGCCATGGCCTGGGCATTGCGAGGATTTGGTCAGAATTTAGAGTTATCAGCATGTGAGTGAAGGTCTGAGATACTGCACCCAGAAGAAAGTGCCTGAGCAGAAGTGTAGCCATGCCTTTTCTTTTTCTGGTCAGAACCCCTTTCTTTAGCTGTGTTTAAAAATTAAACAAATGGTGAGGGGAATGATGCTGGAGGGCTATGGGCAATGAGGGGGTAATTTTACCTTGTAATGATAAATTTTTTAGGGTAAATAAAAAAGAAACCACTTTAAAGCAAAAAATAATAGAATATTTTAATAGAATCAGATCGTAAAAATTCAAATATTGCTTTTAATTTTTATTAAATATTTAAGGAGGTGTTATCATGAGATGTAAGAGCCTGGACTTTAGACCTAGAAATACCTAAGCTATAATATCTCTCCATTGCTTTCTGATAATTGACTTTGGACAAGTTATTTAATTTCTCTGAGACTCCATTTTTTTATTTTCATATCTTAAATTGTGGATAATGATAAAATCTATCTCATAAAGTATGGAAAGTACCTGACACATAACAGTTAGCTTTAAAATCCCATATAATAGAGTTGAGATCATATTTTCATTACTTGAACTTAAAGTATGCTTAGCCTCAAAGTTACACTCATGGTCTAGAATTTATAATTCATAATTTTATAGCAAAAAAGATAAAGAATTCATGTAGTCTTCTTAGGAACTCTGAATTTGGCAGAGTTTTATCTTCAGAGTATTTGTATGACTTGAATTTACCAATCATGATTTAAGCCCAATGGCTTAAATTTAGAAGTTTCTTGTTAAACATCTATTGAGTGGATGGATGGATGAATGGATAGATGGACAGATAGATGGACAGATGGATGGAAAAAACACTTGGACATAAAGTTAATGTTTAAAAATAGTGGAATTTTCAATTTCCACATGTATATATGGAAATCTATCTTTGCTAAATATTTGAACCAGATTAGAAGCCTCAGTTGATAAAAGAAGATCAATTTGGCAATATGCAAATACTCATCTGGAGTTGAGTTTGAAGTGTGCAGGACCTCAGCAACATGGAACTGGAAGGAAGACAAGAGAAGCCAGGTGGGGTAAGAATGGAAGCAGGAGTTGCACAGAATCTGGCCCATCTACAGAGGCTGGTACAGGGAAAGGCAGCTAGTCTAAGGCTTAAAATCCAAGCAGGATAGCAAATTTGGCACAGTTCAGGAAAATTATTACTCCCAGGTAAACTGGTCTGACAAAGCTCACAGCAATGGAAAATTCAAAAATGCTGGGCAAGAACTCTCAAGAAATGGGAGGAGGACAGTAATGATAGTCCTAGGAGATGTACCCATTTCCTATGGATCCAGGGCCTGCAGCCTGAGATTCCAGGTTGATGCCTCAGCGCTCTGGGAAAGGGACTGGAGAAGGAATCAAACAGGCTGATGCTTGAGGCCAGAGGGCCAGCGGAAATGGGCAGAGAGAGATGGCTAACAAGAGTGGGACCACAGCAAAAACCTAGGGGAAAGAAAGTACCAGGCCACATAAGAAAGACAAAGTAGCAAATACCATAACTCTAGCCATGAGACAAAACAATGCCCATCCGAAGTTTAACTGTTAAGGAGAAGATTCAAAAAAGCAGTGCATCCCAGCACCTATGGCTGGGCTCTGGGCTGTGGATCTGAGGCCCAAGAGTGGGACACATTTTCAAGTCCCTCTGAACAGTGACAGTGAAGCTGAGGCTGTATATTTCTGCCTCACTCAGGATTACCTTTAGAAACAGGACATACCTGATGCCAGGTAGGGAGAATCAACAGTCTTACTCCTAATAATGAGAAATTGGGATGGCAGAAGCAAGAGAAACAGTGCTGATACTGTGTTTCTGATGTAAGGATATTCTTAAAAGCTCCTTGAGGGCAGGAATCAAGTCTTCTTTATCCATTCATCCCTTATAATGCAGCCTCACATAGGTGGGCCCTGTAGTTAATCCTCAGCAAAGGTTAAAAGGAATCTATACTCACGAGTACAAGTTAAATACTCCAGTCACTACTTAACTGTTACACAAGCCCCACTTACCTTTTTTCCCCTGTACATCTATAAACAAGAATATTCTGCTGTGTCCTCTTTGCCACACAAAAATATTTTCATAGCTTCCGAACTTATCTCTGTGCCCTGACTGCATCTCGAAGAAAAGTGCTAATTATTTCCATAGCATTTATCTGTTTTAATCTTAAATCCTCTTATCAAAGATATTTTAACCCACAGAGCTTAGAGCCCCGAGCTTCTGCATAATTTTCTCTTCACTCTTCACAGTAGTGTTAAATTTAATTGAACAAATATTTTCTTAGTAACTACTATGAATATTAAGTGCAAAGTATTCAAAAGAATAGCAGGTATTTGGAGCAAATATGATTATGACAAGGTCCCTGTCCTCAAGAAGCTTAAAAACTAGTCAGATAAGGAAATGCAAATAATGAGAGATGAACCAGCTAAAAACAAATGAAACAAATAATATAATGAAGATGCAAAGAACATGGAAGCAGAAGCAATTAATGCCTACTCAAAGTCTGTGTATTATCAATTTCAATATCACCTCCCTGTGCATTTCCTGGTCCCTCGAACAAATTTCATTTATTCTCTTGTATGACACTTATTCCAACTTTTCTGAAGGGACTTTCTTAGACTTTCTCCCATCTTAATCACATGTCACCCACCCTCCAAGTAGACTGATAGCTGATGGAGGACTTTGTGTCTCTGGCACAGTTTCTTAAACATAGGGAGCACTTAATCTCCATTTCCTGAGCTGAACAGAAACACACATACACACACAATGAATATCTATTGTTTGGGGAAATAATAATTCTTAATACTTTGATTCTGAAATATTCCCCCCAAGCATCCGTGATTAACATGTTGAATTAGAGATGGTTCATCTCCCACTAGTTTCAAAACAACTGCTTCAGCTATTTTTAATAAAGAAAATTACAAAATCATTATTCAATTTCCTGATGTAGCAGCACAAATAATTTGAGGAAAAGATATAAACAAATCACTACTTTAAGATATACAATGTATAATATCTATAAAATGAAATTTTAGCTGTATCTAGGCAATAAAGTTATGAACAAATAACAAAAACCCACTCTTCACGAAAGATAATGACTGCAGTCACTTGGTTACTGGTTTAGACCAATATTTAAAATTGTTAAAAGAAAAGGCAATAATGTATATCATCTGTATTAATTTAAAAGAATTAAAATCTTGGGGCCAAATCCACAATGTGGAACACTGAAACCAATAAATGCATAATTTCCACTAAGATATACTCCTCTAAGGCACAGAACCCAGGAGATTTTTGAGACAAACATTCCATTATAAAAAGAACTTCTCTCACTCTTGCCAATGTAAACCTCTTTCCCGAGCCATACTTCACACTAGCAATCCAAGGGCTGGCATTCAATTTCCACATTCACAGTTTCTGGATCTCCAGATTTTACAAGTTATGTGCCTAAACAAGGGACACGTTTGATAAACAAGCATAGCTGGATAAATTATTTTCCCAAAATGTGACTGTGGTGAGGCTAGGGGCCCTAATAAACGTGTGGATGGATGGAAGGAAGGAAGGAAGGAAGGAGAGGAAAGGAGAGGAAAGGAGAGGAAAGGAAAGGAAAGGAAAGTCTGGTAAGAAGGAAGGAAATGAAGGAATGAAGGAAGAATAGATTCCATTTTAATTCAATGGATTTAAAATTTCTAAATCTCTGGAAATTATCCTAATGGCATACAGCAAACAAAACAAACACTTATTCAAGAAAATCTAATAAATCTTGATAAGAACAGCAAGAATCTGTGGCATTTGAGCCTTGACCAGCACCCTCACTCCATACTCCAACTTACTGCAAGGGAAGCCCTACTCTGGGCAGTGCACCCACGAAGATAGACAAGAAGGGAGAGAGGGAGGATGGGTTCTATTTCATTCACTGGATGTGTTCTTGAAAAGTTGTCTGTATTGGTTCATTAGGGCTGCCATAGCAAAGTACTGACTGGGTGGCTTAAATAACAGAAATTTATTTTCTTACAATTTCTGAGGTAGGAAGTCTGAGATCAAGGTTTCAGTAGGGTTGGTTTCTTCTGAGGTTTCTCTCCTTGCACATGATTGTCTTCTCTCTGTGTCTTCACATGATCTCTTCACTCACCTGTGTCCTACTTCCCTCTTCTTATAAAAACACCAGTCATCTTGATTCAGGCCCACCTCAGCAACCTCATTTAACCTTAATTACCTCTTTGAAGATCCTATCTTCATAGACAGTCACATTCTGATGCTCCAGGGGTTAGGACTTCAACATATGAATTCGAGGGAGATAGAATGCAGCCCATAACATTGTCTAAAATTTATTAATTAAATATCTTATAAGCATAGAAGTAGTTTGCCTTATAATGTCATTTTTATAATAAATTCTTAATAAATGAAATAATCAATCATCCATTGCTTTATCTTCTATGTTAGTTGGGGGCTATATAGTATAGCGAATTTGAGAGTTATACTTGTATGGCTTAGTAACATTTCAACAACTGGAATATAATTTTCCATGTTTATTAAATTTGGTCCTAGAGTTAAAATTTGTTTTATAATAACATATCTATGCTATTAATTTTAAGAATTAGATGTGACTTAATTCTGCACTATTAAAATCTTCTTGACTCTAGTACTAAACTAAAACTAAGTTTTGTTTAAAACTGTTGAGAGTCCTATTCAACACCCAATAGTGGGGCCCCACCAAAAGAGAGAATGCAGGTAAGCTAGAAATAGGGCATATATAATTTAAAAACCATTAAAGAAATTAAAAAGATACACTAGAAGAATATCTGCTTAATGCAAAAAAAGCGATAAAGGAGAAAGAGAGAGAAAAAAGACATGAAGTTTATAAAAAATAAGAAGTGAAATGGAAGACATAAATCCAAACAAATCAATACTATTATTAAATATGAATGAATTAAATAATCCAATCAACAAGCAGAGATAGGATACAAAAACAAGATCTAACTTTGTGCTGTGAATAGGAGACACAACTTAGATTCAAAGATACAAACAGATTTAAGATAAAAAATGTAGGAAAAGATTTCATGCAAATAGCAACAATAAGAGAGCTAGAGTAGTTATATAATACCAGAAAAAATAGATTTTAAAGGATATGTTACTAGAGATAACAAATATCATTTTATAATTATTAATGGGTCAATCCATCAAGAAGACATAATACATTTAAACATATATGTACCTAACAGTAGAACCCCCAAATAAGCAAAAACCTTACAGATGAAGGGCGAAATATGCAATTAAACAATAGTGGCTAGAATCTTCAATATTCCACTTTCAATAATAAATAGAACAACCAGACAGGAAATCAAAAGATTATAGAAGACTAGACTGACACTATAAACCAACTAGACCTAATAGAGATTTATAGAACATTCTACCCAGCAAAGCACAATACACATTCTTCTCAAGCACATATGGATCACTCTTGAGGACAGGCTATTTAAAATAAATAAAATAAATAAAAGCCAATAAAAATAAAAGGATTGAAAATATGCAAAGGATGTTCTGAAGCCACAGTGTATGAAGTTAAAAACCAATTAGAGAAAGAAATTTTGGAAAATCATAAATATGTGGAAATTAACAACACACTTCTAAATTACCAATAGTTCAAAATTAGAAAATACTTGGAAGTGATGAAAACCAAAAATAGGACACAGCAAAATGTATGGAATGCAGGTAGTGCTTGGAAAAAATTTATAGCTAAAGCAGTACTTAGAAGGAAATTATAACAAATGCCCATTTTTTTAAACATCTCAAATTAATAATCTAAACTATCACCTCAAAATGCTGGATAAAGAAGAGCAAACTAAACCTAAAGGAGAAAGGACCTTCCTCACCCTGATAAAGAGCATCTATAAAACATTCACAGCTAATATCATACTTAATGTGAAAGACTGAATGCCTTACTCCGAAGGTCAAGAAAAAGACAAGGATGTCAGTTCTCACCATTTCTATTCAGTATTGTACTAGAAGTTCTACCTAGGGCAATTGGGCAAGAAAAATAAATAAATAAAAAGCATCAATATTTGCAAGGTAGAAGTAAAAATACCTCTATTTGCAGATGACATAACCTTTTATGTAGAAAATCTTAATAAATCCACTGAAAAACTATTAGAACTAATAAATAAGTTCAGTAAGGTTTCAGGACACAAGATCAACATGCAAAAATCAATTATATTTTGGTAAACAAGCAATGAACAATCTTAAAGTAAAATGTAGAAAACAATTCCATTTAAAATAGCATTGAAAAGAATAAAACACCTAGAAATAAATTTAACGAAAGACGTACCAAAATTTATATTCTGAAAACCACAAAACATAAAAGACACACTCAAATAAATGGAAAGATATTCTAGATTCATGAATTGGAAAACTTAAGACGGTCACACTCCTCAAACTGATCTACAGATTCAACGCAATCTCTACAAATACCTGACCTGGACTTTTTGAAGAAATTGACAAGCTTACCCTAAAATTCATATGAAAATACAAGGTACATAGAACAGTCAAAGCAATCTTAAAAAAGAACTAAGTTTGCAGACTCACACTTCCTGATTTTAATACATACTACAAAGCCGCAGCAATCAAGGCAGTGTGGTACCTGTGTAAGGACAGACATACAGGTCATGGAATAGAATTAAGAGTACATAAATAAACCTTTAATTTATGGTCAACTGATTTCTGACAAGGAAACAAAGACAACTCAACACGAAAACAGAAGTCTTCTCAAGAAGCGGTGCTAGAACAACTGGATACCCACATGCAAGAGAATAAAATTGGACCACTTCCTTACTCTACATAAGAATTCCTAAAAATGGACGATAAACCCAAATATAAGAGCTGAAACTATAAAACTCTCAGAAGAAATTATAGGAATAAATCTTTGTGACCTTTGGTTAGACAAAAGCTGTTTAGATAAAACACCAAAAACACAAATAACAACAACAACAACAAAATGGTAGATAAAGGTTAAAGCTACTGGCTAAAATAAGGTATTTTGAATTATTTGTTAATAAATATCTAGATATTGATATCAAACCAAAAAATAAATAAATAAATAAATAAATTGGACTTCATTAAAATTAACAATTTTTGTGCTTCAGAAAAATAACACCAAGAAAGTGAAAAGATAACTTATAGAAGATAATATTTGCAAATCAATTGGTTTACAAGAAATGATAAAGGTAATTTTAAAAACTGCAAATCATGTACTCAATAAAGGACTAGTATGTACTCAATAAAGGACTAGTATTCAGAACATATAAAGAATACTTACAACTCAATAATAAAAAGACAAATAATTTTAAGATGGGCAAAGGACATAAAAAAAGATATTCAGAATAACCAACACACATATGAAAAAATGTTTGGAATCATTAAGCATCAAGGAAATGCAAATAAAAACCACAGTGACATACTACTTCATACCTACTAAGATGGCTACAATCAAGAAGACAGATAATCACAAGTGTTCGAAAGAATGCAGAGAAATCAGAGCCTTCGTACTCTGCTAGTAGAAATACAAAATGGTGCAGCCACTTTGGAATACAGTTTGGCAGTTTTTCAACAATTTAAACATATTATTAATAATGACATTACCCTTTGACCTAGCAATTCTACTTTTAAGTTTACACCCAAGAAAAACAAAAACATACATGCACAAAAACTTGTCTATGAATGTGAGTAGCAGCATTATTCATAAATAGCCAAAAAGTGAAAACACCTCGAATGTCCATCAACTAAAGAATGAAAGGATACAATGTACTATATCCATGCAATAGGTTTTTATTTGACAATGAGAAAGAATGAAGTACTGATGCATGCTATACCATGGATGAATCTTGGAAACACTATGTTTAGTGAAAGAAGCCACAAAAAAAGCACATATTTCATTATTCTATTTGTATGAAATGTCCAGAATAGTCAAATCTATAAAGACAGAAAGTAGATCGATTAGTAGTTGCTTACGGCTCGGGGAGAATACAGACTGACTGTTAATGGGTATGGAGTCTCTTGGGGCGATGAGGAAATATTTTACAATTAGATCATGATAATGGTGACACAATTCTATGAATCTACTAAAAAACACTGAAGTGTATATTTTGAATAGATGAATTGTATGGTATATGAATTATGTCTCCATAAATCTGTTTTAAAAAAATCTTTAAATCCAGTTTGAGATTGAAGTTTTAAACCAAACTATGCTTTCAACAACTGAAGATGCCCCGAAGGTGATAGACTATCTCAAGACCTTGCTACAGAAATAAAAGAACTGTAACAGCGTTCCCGGGGTGCACGCCACAGTTTCTCCCCTCGCTGGCTTAGAAACCCTTTTTAGTCGTAGTCTCTTTCTCTGTCAATGAGGTTGATAAGAATATTTATGTCAAAGATTTTGCGATTATCAAAGATAACAATAGGAAAAGGTAACTGGAATAGTTCAATAAATATTAATTTTTAAGGAAAAAGAAACCAAGTTCCAACATAGCACAGTTGAGGTTGCGATTGGGAAAACATAAAAACTGTTTTATGTTTATACCCTACCAAGGTGAAGCTCTTCAATAATCTCGTTGCAGGTATAAAAGTCATCACACACAAAATTAAATATTAAGGTAGAGACACAGGAGACACAAAAGAGAATCAGCAGACAAGGAAAATATTAGAAAAATTGAACGTGGACCATGTTGGGATAGAGACAGATGTAGCTGAGGATTTCCCGAATTCTTCACATGGAGCCCAACAGGATTTTAACATCAGAGACTCACTCAGAATTAGAGTTTCCTCTACAGTCACGCAACTAGTGATAGTAATTGTTTTAATAATCTACATATAGAAATTCTACCCCTCCCTGACACGTGAACTCATTTATTATCAAAGAATGTATTTTGCATATTTGTAAAGTATAATTTTTTTATACTCCCATTTTCATAAAAGGAAATTAGCATTTCTTGCGAGACTACATATAAGATAATAGGGAAGTGGGTAAAAATTAAAAAAAAAAAAAGGAAATGCAACTGTAAAGACATAAACAAGAGCCAAGAAATAAGAAGGATTCAAAATTTTAAACCATGGCACCCTACACAGTTGTTCCAGATAGAACAAAATTTGATTCTGATCTATGCCTTTTGGTAACTACTGGGAAGGCAAAAACCTGATTTTTCTCACGTTTGTTTCCTAGCCTTTCCACGTATCCCTCAGACCAAACCCTTCTTTAAGCCATAGTATATTGGCAAGATCATGGGCTCTGAACACGTTCCCCAGTATGATCACTCTTCTATGATATACTAGCTGTATCACTTTGGGCAAGCGACTTAACTTCTCTGAAGCTATCTCTCCCCCGTAAGGTGTAAATAATGCACCTCTCCCAAAGTTGCTGAGATGATGTGCATTGTGGCTACCACAGCTTCCCAGCGCCAAATAGCTACTCAACACTTGCTACAACCCATCTTCCTCCTTTCTTTCTTCAATCCTTTCCTTATCAGTCCTGGTTCAGTTTGGATGAAATATAAATAGATTCACAAATATGGTTGTCCCTTGGTATCCATGGGCAATTGGTTCCAGGACCCCCATGGATACCAAAATCAACAGATGCTCACATCCCTGCTATGAAATGGTGTAGTATTTGCATATAACTTTGCACATCCTCCTGAAACTTTAAGTCATCTCTAGATTACTTATAATACAATGTAAATGCTATGTAAATAGCTGTTGCACCATATTGTTTTTTATTTTTGTACTGTTATTTTTGTTATTCTTTTAGAATAAGTTTTTTGGACAATTTTCTATCCATCATTGGTTGAATCCCTGGCTATAGAACCCACAGATATGGAGAACCAACTGTATTTCCATTCTTTGAATATTATTGTTGTAGTTTTTAAGAGTAGAATGACAGGCAGTTGGTCAACTTATTATTTTTTTTTTTTACTTGTCAAACTAAAAGGATGGTAAGGTAGCAGGCATGACCAATGGATTTCCATTTTTACATCAAATTCTGAATGGTGGGTTTTGTCTTCCTGAAACACTAAGAAGGCACACACAAGCCCATCAAGAAAAAAAAAAATACTTCATACCTTGGTTGCCCCATCTATAAAATGGGAATAGTTATAATTAACCTATCTGCTAAATAATATTTTTATAAGAATCAGATGAGTTGGAAAATATTTAGAAAAATATAAAGACATTATACTAAAGCTCCTCTTGCACCTACTCATATGCTTCACTCAATGAAAAACTGAATTTAAAACAAGAAATGCATCTACTCCCTCACATCCTCCACTCACACCTCCCCTAACCCAAGCCATTTACTCATTAGAGGAGTATGCTGTGTTAGAGCAAGAGTAATAATTCATGCATATCTATTAGCATTTCTAAAATTTTCAAAGTTAGAACTAGGGGATTTATAGCAGCTTTAGGCAATGCTGAAGGTGCCCCCACAAAAATAATTGTTGCCTCTGAAAGCACACACCGAGAAAAAAATAATCTGAATTATTTCAAGCTGTTTCTCTTCAAATTTATGAAATATTGATAGAAAAATATAAGCAGGTATTAATGTTTTAGTAAAGATTTAGTCTGGTGGGGAGAGAGCATAATTTATCTCCAGCCTGAAGGATTAATACTAGAGTTGCCACTGATTCTGCATTAATAGCCAAAGGCAAGTTTCATAAACCTCTGTGCTCCAGGTTCCTGAGGCAGGAAATGAGCACTGAACCCCCTAAGGTATGTCTGTGGAAGACATACCTTGAAGTCCTCAACTCCTTTAGAACATGGAGTTGCTCTGCCCACAAAACCATGCACCAGCAACTATTCTCTACTGTTTCCACCATTTAATGCCCATCTGCATTACTCAAGGATTACACTCAATTGTGAATTGTAGATATCCCAAATGACAGCAATTAAACACAAAGTCTGAGAGGCAGCTGCCAGTGTTGATTCATCAGATGAAGGATACAAGGGCATGATGTCTATCTTGGCCTTACTTCATGATCATGTTATGGTTGCCAAAGCTCCAGCCACCATATCTTTCTTCCAGACAGAAAAAATGAAGAAAAGGTGTAGAATAAAGGCAGATAGAGTTGTCCATTGTATCAAGAAAGTGAAGGCCTTCTTAAGAATCTCAAGAAAGACTTCCTACTCATATTTCCTTGGTCTGAACAGTATTACATGGGCACCTATAGCTTCTAGGCAGTCTGAAAATGTGAGATTTACAACTTCTATGAAAGGGGAGCAAGGGAAAAGAGGTCGGAATGGGTATTGAGAGAGATAACACAATATCTGGCTCACACGCCCTCAATTTATATTTGACAGGTCAATGGGTTCAGGGTCATCAGAGCTGATTCTTGTGCCACTGGAAACTAGTAGTGGGTTGGACCTTTGTGACTCTGGAAATACCTTTGCCAGACTCAAATTAGGGCTCCTCAAACAACTATAGTGGTAAGTCAGTAATAGAGATAATATCCTGACAGAAAACTTCAATGGATAGGTAAATAGAAGACAGATAGATAAATAGATAGAATATAGATATTCTTTATTAAATGGAAAACTTTTTGTTATCAAGCCAAGCTCAGGCTCCCTAAACCACCCATCCTGTCCCCACCCACCTCACCTTCCCAAACACACATAAACACACACACATACACACCAAATATACATCACATCAAGAACATAGAGGAAATAAAAGTGGAGAAATGTTAAAGAGAGCCAACACACACACCCAAGTCCTGGCGAACGTGTGTATATTTGGAGAAAGGGTACAAAATAGACATGGTGAAGACAATTATGAATTATAAATTTCTGCTCTAGAATGTGGAAGATACTTTGCATCTACAGAGGGAGGAGCAAGAAGTGCCCTGTCCCAGCAGCATGGAGTGTGGGCCTTGGTTCCTTCCCTGTGGCTTCTGCTGCCGACCTTCCCCCTCCTCTTCCCTGCTCCAACCCACCCACCCCCACTGCAGGGAAGGGAGGCTGCGGAGGGGTTTAGGCAGAGGTGGCACACCAGGGCTTGGGGCAGAACACAGCCTGTGTTTGTGAGCACCAGGTTTGCTCTTTCCACCTCCTCAGTATCTCACATCAACCGACCCCGTTCCCGCTGGCACTGCCTGTGTTCAGGTCTGAGTCTTCTCTAGGCCAAATCATTGCAGGAGACACCTGTTAAATGGTTTCCCTGATCCAGTGCAGACCCACAATTCCCAGGGTCATCTTTCCCTCATTCTTCAAGAAGTATATATACTTATGTGTGCGTGCGCGCATGCGTGCATTCATATAAACAGGCACACATACATACATGCACATTCATTCATATGCATGCATATGTACATACATGCATGCCTACATATATGTGTATGCCTATAATGTTGTTCATTTATACACATACACCTGATTTTTTAAAATTGAGTAGGAACAAAAGGCTTAAAATGACCAACAAGCACAGCCCCTCCCTCCTCACATCTCCCAAACCCAGTCCTACTTCCTAGAAGCAACCTCTTCAAACTCTTATCTACTTCTTTAGGTAGTTGCCTCTATATTGCTAAGTAACGTATTTCCAATGTTCATTCTTGATGTATCAATTCAGCATCATCTATTTCTGCTGTGATCTTCCTAAGGTGCAATTCTGATGGCAGCACTCTGTCACGACATTTCAGCCAGTCACCAGGAGGTGCCCTTCACATTGGAGCTTCCCAGTGATGTACAACATGGTGGGCCTGTCTTTCCCTAGAATGGAGATCTCTGAGAGCTGCAGGTAGCCTGGGCTAGACCTGCCACACTCAGTGTCTCCAGTGCCACAACTGGTAGCCATGCACAGTTTCAGAGTGACTGCATGTGATGGCTAACTTAATGTGACCAATTGGCTTGGCCATGGGATGCCCAGATATCTGATTAAACATTATTTCTGGGTGTGTCTGTGAGGGTTTTTCCAGAAAAGACTGTCATTTGAATTAGTGGACTGAGTAAAGCAGATGGCCCTCCCCAGTGTGATTGTGCATCATCCAATCCATTGATGGCTTGAATAGGACAAAAAGGCAGAGGGAAGTTGGGTTCTTTTGCTCTCTCTCTCACTCTCGCTCTCATTCTCTGCCTGACTATTGAGCTGACATGGATCTTTTCCTGCCCTCAATGCTCCTGGTCCTCAGGACTTCAGGCTCACGACTAAATCAGC
The DNA here is from genome assembly GCA_963574885.1 of Lepilemur ruficaudatus. Taxonomy (NCBI): domain Eukaryota; kingdom Metazoa; phylum Chordata; class Mammalia; order Primates; family Lepilemuridae; genus Lepilemur; species Lepilemur ruficaudatus. Next base: position 8,974 of record CAUYRT010070301.1, on the reverse strand, counting down.
TCTTCAGCCCTCAGGCCTTCAAATGACACCACCGGCTTTTACAGGTCTCCAGCCTGCAGATGGTAGATGGCAGATCATGGGACTCCTCAGCCTCTGCAACTGCATGAACCCATTCTTGTAATAAATAAATAAACATATGCATGTACGTATGTATGTATCTCCAACTGGTTCTGTTTCTCTGGCGAACCCTAATACATTTCACATGTCTGACACCTGCAATGAATACCAAACATGGCCCTGGTTTGGTCGTAAGAAATTGCACCAGAGCTTGGGTATTATATTTGGATGATGTGCAGGTGGTACAAAATGCTTGAGAAGTTCCCTTTCAGGACTTTGTGATTCCCAGTGGTCTCCACCCTCAACAGGCACCTAGAGTCATAACTGCCACACCATTAAATCATTCACAAGGGAGGTCGGGGACTCCAGAAGCTCTGCTCACCCACAGCCCCCAAGCTTGACACCATCTGGTGTTCTTTGTGGAAAATCCTGCCATTTGTACAATACTGAGCTCAGGAAATCATAACTTCTAGATGGAATGTGTCAGAAGGCAGGACACCTTCAAGGTCAGGGGCCATCTCTCTTTTCCTGAAGCAGAACTAACTCTGAGCCAGGGCCTGTTGGCTATGGAGGGAACACAGCTGCTGTGAGGAAGTCATAAAGGTTTGTTTTCTGCCTCTGCCCCTTTAGCAGGGACCTTGTCCATTCCTCAAGAAGACAAGATTCTGGGGGTACACAGAGCTTGCTTCCTTTCTTTGTTTCCTTCCTTCCTTTCTTTCAAATTTATGTTTGATTTCCCATAAAAATTTTCTTGTAAATTGGGCCTGATCTGAGGCCTAAAATACGGGAAACCCTGATTTTAACAAATAAGAAAAACCCCTAGCAGTCAAAATACACAAAGCAGTTAAATACTAGTCTTTATAAAATAATTAAAATATATACTACTTTTTGACTGTAAAATAAATCCCAGTGGGTTAGAAATTTGAAGCAGTTATTCGAGAATCTCCTCAGTGAGATAAGGCTCTTCTTGTTTGCAAAATGTATTGACAACTGATTGCTGTAAGGACTCCAGTCAAAAACAAAGTCAGCAAGGTCCTCAGACAGGAGGATGCTAGTTATGTCATAAAAGTAGCGGTGACAGGAGGTACATAACAGAGATATTATATACATCTTCAAGCACCAGTCAGGGAAATGGTGCCCATATGGCTGGATTTGAAAGAATATGTATATATATGATCTGCTTAAATTTATCTCTCCTTTTGTGCTCTGAAAATTCACCATTAGACATTCAGTCCTTTGCCATACGTATTGCCCACTCCCTGTATTTAACATGTAGCTATTTCTGAAAGAATTAACATAGTCAATGTCTTAAGAAAGCATGAGTATACAAGAGTGAGATTGAAATGAAAGGCAAGATGCAGCAAAGACTCATCCCCAAATGTTTACCCTGGGGGTTTTTAATTACATCTCTCTTTTTTTTCTTTTTTTTGCAAATTAAAAGTAATTAAAATAGAAATTGAGTAAAGGCTTCCATCAAACATTTTAAAAAATGGAAAAAAACAATGAACATTCATTCACAATGATATTTGATTAGCATTTTCATTACCAAGTTGCCGTTATCCTTGTCTACAAATGTCAGCATCTAAACTGGGCCTGTTTGGTTTTGCTTTTCCTTCATAGACAGCTTCATGTTTTAAGCCCAGAAAATCTGGCCATTAGAAATTTATTTTTAAATGGATTAAGTGCTCTCCCAGGAGTAATCTTTAAACTTTTCCATCTATATTTTGATAAAACTTCACATGAAGTCAATAACAAATTAGAACATAAATATTTAAACAGCTCAAAGATAAAATGAGAGCTTCTCTCTTTCTCTCTTTTTTATGTTGTTAGTAATGTGCCAAATATAGAGGAATTAAGGGTCTTGGGGAATATGTCAAAAGCCTTTGCTTGTGCAAACAAGAAAAACCAAGCAAAAGGTCATGGATCCAAGAGACGGTGGTGTCACCTTCCAGCTGATTTCATTCACTTGAGGAATCCCTAATACTCTCAAGCACCTTCTTCCTATCTTCTTCCTAGGAGTTTTGAATGCAAGAGGAAGAGCATTAATAATTTTTCTGTGGGCCTCTTGCCCTTAATGAAGGCATGCTATCAGAACGCTAATTTTTTTTTTAACATACAGGAAATTCTATTTATTTTCAAAGGAAACCTAAAGAAGAAAAGCGCTCTCCGTTTCAAAAGCAAACAGATGAAATGAGGCGCAGACAGAGCATCCCCATCAAAAGCAGCAGAGAATCAGTGAAATGAAACTAAACCAATATGCTAATATACGCGAATATGATTTCAGAAAGTGATGAACTTAACAGATAAACCCCAGTATAAGCCACCCATTTGTTAAGAGTCACTCCAAAAAGACTGTTTACTGAGATCACCTATGCATGGAGGTTTGTCTATCAAGGAATGAATCTTATCTGTTCTGTATGCCTGCCGAGATAAGATCTCATGCCAGGAAGGATTTTCCTCAGGCTTTCATGGTAATTTTAAATATTTGATTGTAAATCAGAATGTTTGTTCTATCTAATGAACAAAAGCACTGGATTAGTCATAGCTGGTATTAAAAGTTGTTTTTGTTTACAGCATGGTTTAGACTTTAATGTTCTCTAAGTACTCAAAGAACATTCTTAAATGTCATATCTGTATGACATACAAACAGTGAGCTGGAAACCAAAAAATTAAGTCTCTGACAGCTTTGACTCAGAGGAGCATCGCCATACTGTGCTCTGTTTAATAGGCAAGTACTGAGGGACAGTCCTCGAGGCAGTGTTTTGTTCTGACTCACCTCCATTTCATTACAGATGGGAGGAGGCATTTGGTGTCATGTTATTGAAGATGTACTTTCAGAAGTAACTTAACAATGTTTTCATCTAGCCTAAGAATAATAGCACAAGGGATGTTGAATGCCAACCTCTTTAATCTATGTCCATGGGAAGGCAGAATGACTAGAATTCATTCATTCAATAAATATTATTTAAAGCACAAAACAGGCACTGAGCTTGATATTGCAGGTGTAACAATGAGCAGCAGAAACACATTCCCTGACCACTTCCTCACCACACACATCTGAGCTTATGTTATCCAGTTGCATGAAACGAGCAAAAATGAACATAAAGGCAACAGTTTTTATATCCAACCATCAGTTATTAGCAAAGTAGGGAGTTAGTGTCTTCCTTACAGAAATCAGAATGTTAGCACTACTTTAGATGATGAACTAGGATCAGAAAGGTGAAAGATCTCACTGGGCTGTTTTATCGGTAACGTTAAGACTAGACCTCAGACTTTCTACTCTTCATCGTGGTTTCTACACCATCCCATGGGGCCTCCCTCTCCCTGCCACCATCAAATTTGCTTCAGAGAGAAAGAGAAGGTCTAATTTTTTAATGATGGCTACGCAGCTTACATCACGATGTAGTTAATGATAAAAGCAAGACTTCAGTACATGCATACTTTAAATAACGCATTAGGCTTATCACTGATGCTATCTTTAATTATGCCAAGGCAGAGCTCGAGACGGTCTAATGGGAAATACAGATTACTTGTTAAAATTATTAACAGAGTTAATGTGCTTACATTTGTTTATGTGTACTGGAATCTGCTCCAATATTTGACTGCGATGACAATACGTATAAAAATCAATTAAAAGTCATAGAGATGAGATATTGGATTTCCAGACCTTAATAGGATTTCATCTGCACTTGCTATATTATGTTATACAATTATAATTGAGCTTCCATCAAATCACAGAATCTGTCACCTCACCAATTTATTTTCCAAGCACTAATGAAACTTATTTCCTGTTGAGAATGCTTTTAAAAGCATAACCCTGAAGAAGGGAGGTGGCTCACAGGGCAATAGGCTTCTATTTACTTAGCAAACCTAAGTAAAAACTTGGACATAAGTAAAATGAATTTGACAGCTTTAGGAGGGTCCTTAGTAGCCATTTGTTCTTATTATAAAGAGCACGTAAGTGCTCTCAGAAGGAATTGTAAACAACATGTATAACTCATGCTCACTTTGAGCCCTAACATCAGATTGATTCTCTGCCTCTGTTAGATAGTCAAGCTAGAGGCAAAATTGATATAATATTTTAATCTGGAATTTTCTTTTTTTCCCAAATTGAAAACATGCATTGAATTATAAAATAAACTTCTCTGAGAGAGAACCAAGTGAGATAGCTTTCACTTGATAAAATGTGAATTCTCACTCCAATATTGTTTAGAGAAGCAAAGATAATATGTAGAGACCATAGTGTAATACAGCTATAAGATGGCAAATTCTGGAATGACAGAACCAATGATATTCTTTGGAAAGACCAAAAGCTCCTATAATAATAATCTCGTGCTCCTCACACTGGCTTGAGATAGTACAGACACGAGTGAGAGACAGACGCTTCTCCTAGGAAGTAAGGAATGGAATTCCTTAGAACTGTTAATTTATGGACAGTTGTAAGGGGCCCTAGAGATCACAGGTTGGGGGCCCTCAACAGGAAGCCCCTGCATGACAGATGTGTGAACAGATCTGCTTCAACATATCCAGGGGTGAGGAGCTCACCTCACTGAAACAACTGCCAGACAATCATCAGAAAGTTCTTCAGCTCTTATGCCATCTGCCTCCTGTAACTTTAACCCTACCCTCTGCAGCCACTTCTGTTCAGTTCTAGAAGCACATCCTCTGCACCTCTCCATGCCCAACAGAGGCATCAGATGGCTGGAGTTCAGCTGCCCTTTTCTTTAATGGCCCCAACTCACCCTCCTCACCCAGGGGTTATCATGGAGAACAACCAGGCCTCTCACAAGTCTTGGCGTAGATGACACTTCCTCAAGGACATCTTCCCTGACCCTTAGGATGCCCATTCCTGCACCCCCATGGCACACTCTGTATTTCCCCAGGCTCACTGCATATATTTGATGATTATTTATCATATTGCCTCTCTTCCTCACTAGAACATTAGCTCTCTGAGGACAAAGCCCACGTCATCTTGTTCACTGCTGAACTCTCAGAGCTTAGCGTGTTGCTTGGCACATAGCATGGACTTCATAAATACTTTTGAATGGAAAAGGAGAGAGGGGGTAATAAAGCAGGGAGGAGGAAAGAGGAAAGGAAAGAAAGAGGGTGGGGAGAGAAGAGGAAATGTCACATGCCATTTGAAACATCACATAGAGCTAAGGACAGTGTTCTTTCTAAACAGGATCTGCTAAGAAAAGTGAGAAAGGGATGCCAGGCAGTTCTCTCTCTGGGTCTGAGGCTGCTGTCCCCAGAGGACACCAAGTTCTAAAGAAGATTTAGTCATTTCTTTGGCAAATATTTATGAAGCATTATATTATTAAAAATTTTTATATTCATAAATACAGTTTAGAATGGCAGTTTAGAACTGATTCCAGAGCCAGAACGTCTAGGTTCCAACAATAGTTCCAGCACTTAATATGTGACATTGGGCGTGTTACTTAACCTTTCTGGGCCTCACTTTTCTCATGTGTGAAATGTCAATAACAGCAACGACTTTTTAGTAGTTGTGATGGCTAAAGCAATTCATATATGCAAAGCCCTTGGAACTGTGCCTGCCTCATAGTGTTTTACAAGTGTTTGTTTTTAGCACCAGAGAGCACCTCACATGGTGCCCAGACAGTAAGAGCCCTATGGAGGTTTTCTCTTGAGAAGCAGTATCATGAGCTAAAAATATCAAATAGAGTGCTTTTTATATGATCTGTGCTCAGTAAATTACATCTACCATTATTATTTTATGTATTAAATTTATATATTATTTTCTACATATATAATTTATATTATAAAATTTATGTTAACATTATAACATATTGTCATATTTATATATTTACTTAGTTAACATGTCCAAAATAAAATCAAATCAAGTTAAAATTTTTAAAAGCTTACCGTACATACAAATGAACAGCTCAAGAATGGGGAGACGTCAAATCAAAAATGATAAGCAGCTCAGCTTATAATAGTTACAGCACACCCTATAAATCATAACAGAGAAAATATTTTGAGCTTTTTTGTGATGGGCTATTATACTTTCATGTTCTTTTTAAGGTAAGCAGAGTTATTTAAGTTGATTCATCTATAGGTGGATTGGCTTAATTTCACTGAAGCATGCTGATACAGATGAAAAGCTCAGGTTTTGTGTTTTGCTCAAAATTAAAGCCATTATTTTAGGGATATCAAAGATGACTTAAGTTTTGGCTAAATGGCTATGAGCAGTGGGCCTTTGGGTATCAAAACTGTGGCCTCCCCTTTTATTTTATTGATTTTTAGCAAAAATAGAATGTAATTTGAATCACTGGTACTGTCTCATACACTTCTTGGAACAATTTTCTGAGACAGAATCAGCAGGTATCATCATTCTCATTTTATAAATGAAGAAAACTCATCTCAAACTTGAACCACCAGGACTCTGTCACCTATAGATGCTCCAGGTTTCATTCTGTGCTCCTTCTTCTCGAAGTCATGACACAGCTGACATGCTGGGCTCAACTGGCTGTGTAAATACCTCACTGAATTCTCACAACCATCTTGAGAGACAGGCACTGCTAGCACCATTTCACAGATACAGAAACCGAGGCAGAGCAGTTAACTACTGTCTTAGCTCAGGCTTCCATGACAAACTACCAAAGATTGGGTGGCTTACATAACAGACATTTATTTCTCACCATTCTGGAGGCTGGGAAGTCCAAGAGCAAGGTGCCTACAGATTCAGTGCCTGGTGAGGGCTCACGTCCTGGCTTGTATGCAGCCACCTTCTCCCTGTGAGCTCACATGGCCTTTCCTGGTGCCTTCACATGGAGAGAGGGAGGGTTTTCATGACTCTTCTTCTTGTAAGGACACAAATTCCACATGAGGGCCCCATTGTCATGATCTAATCTAAACTTAATTACTTCCTGAAGGCCTCACCCCCTAATATCATTACATTAGGGGTTAGGGCTTCCATATATGAATTTGGGAGGGACACAAACATGCAGCCCAAAGCAATGACTTTGCCCATGTTGCCCTGCAGAGCTTGTGCTCTCAACTCCCTCACTTCACCCATGGTTTCCAGAGCCAGCTGAGTGTCAGAGTTCCCATAGGGAATTCCTCAACTCTCAAGACTCTAATTCGGGTCCAGACTGTGATCCAAGAATGCAATTTTACAAAGTCCTTTAGTGATCCTGAGGCAGTGATTAGGAACCACTGAGTATCCACTTCAGTGTGATGGGCCTGCTGCTGTGAGACCCCAAGTGTCCAAAGGACAGAGCACAGCGACAAGGGCAAAGCTGAAGTCAAACTTTCCCTTCCTCACTGTCTTGCCCAGAGCTGACTCAGCTACTTCCTATATCTTATTGAACTACAAATCTTTAAAGTTGAATTGTCAGCAAGAATTCAACTGTTATCTATTGAATTTCAGCAGAGCTCAATTCCCCTGACATGCACTGTTTATTTAGGTTTAGTTTACCTTTCTCTCTCTTTTAATCTATTAGCCAAAGCATCATTAAAAAAAAAAAAGAAAGAACATTGCTGATAACTGCAGGTGCTATATTGTCTTTCAATTTTCCCTCAAAGCCACGGATATGTGTGTGTGTTAGTGTTGCTGAAAACATCATGTGCACAATTCATGGGTGGGGAAAGAATACTGGTTATCATATTTTTATGGCGCATATGAAATCCTGCAATGGTATTGGATACACTGTCACAGAAATTGCTCTCTGGCCTCCAATGACTTGGATGGAATCAGGATGAGGACTATGAGATTTAATAACACCATGGTTACAACTGTAGTTTAAACCCATAAACCACAAATGCATGTCCGACCGGAAATAAAAAGGATCTGAGCATTACATCCTCCTAAGTGGATTCTTCCATAGAATAATGTTGGAAAAGAGTCTAGCCCCGAGTGCTTAACTTTGCAATTCAAAAGAGTTGTGACTTAGCTTCCCTTATATAACATGGGCAGCTTTTCATTATGTTTATTGGATGCAGTGTTATTGAGGCAATATTTCATATGAATAAATCATTTCTACTCCAACTTTATCTAGCAAAGTCAAAAGCAGAATTCTAAATTTCAACATAGATCAAACAGTTTTTTAAATAAAATGGAAATGCCTTGAGTTGCCCGCTCTCTGAATCTCCCTGTCTTGTCTATGCATTAAGCAAGCACTTACTATGGGCGGTTGGATACTGCAGTTATTAAATGTTCACAGCTCTCCCTGCATTTTCTTGAGCAAAGATGAATTTTAGTGTGCCCCATTTTTGCACTGTTTCCTCTTGTTCTTATCCATAAATTGGGTTCTATGAGAGCAAATCAAATCCAAGTAATTTTTTTTTACATATTTTTAACTTTGGTTGTGCGTGCCTGAATTTCTGAGATGGTTGCGGCCCTGATTACCTTCTGTTCCACTGGGCAGTCTGATGAACACAGCAGGCAGGCTGCGGTGAATAAAATAGAGCAATTACAGTTGGGTGCTCAAGACTGCCAGCTGCCTGGGGATGCCTCACCATTCTGGTTATCCTCCTTTCAGATCTTACCAAGTCATGCAAGAAAGTCGCCCTTCAAAATGATTGACATCCAAAGAATTGCCCTGGCTTTATCCAGCCACGGGAGCTGCAAACAAGAGTGGAGCAGTCAGAGAGAAAAATTAAACATGGAAGGAAAAAAAGTATTCAGAACCACTGAATCATACTTAAGCACATTTCTTTATAAAAATGGTTTTAAGTCAATGGGAGAAAAATAAAAATAACTAGAAGATCTTTTTTTTTTCTTTATTGAAGTATAATTTACATATCATGACTTTACTCCATTTTAAGTGTACAATTAAATGATTAGTAGTAAATTTACCAAGTTGTACAGCTATTCACATAAATCAGTTTTAGAGGATTTCCTTCTCCCTATTGAGACCCCTAATTCCCTTCCCCAACTACATTTCAAGCATGCCCC
>CAUYRT010070300.1:0-19832 GCA_963574885.1 Lepilemur ruficaudatus | reverse complement strand
GCTCCATCCAGGAAAATACAAGAGGTGCTATATCACCATTGTTTCTTATAGCTGAATAGTACTCCATGGTATACATATACCACATTTTATTAATCCACTCATGTATTGATGGGCACTTGGGTTGTTTCCACAACTTTGCAATCATAAATTGTGCTGCTATAAATATTTGAATGCAGGTGTCTTTTTTATAGAGTGTCTTTTGTTCTTTAGGGTAGATGCCCAGTAGTGGGATTGCTGGATCAAATGGTAGATCTACTTGTATCACTTTCAGGTATCTCCATATTGCTTTCCACAGAGATTGCACTAGTTTGCAGTCCCACATTTGTTCAATCTTGATCACATAAAGTTGCTATAGAATTGCTAAATAATACCCCTGTGAATAATAGCATTACCAACAAGAGTATGGTATTTGTGTAGTTTTTAATTTTTGTATTTAACCTTATGATATCCAGTCAGAATACTGTTTTCCATTATTCTTTCTTCTTTGGAAAAGTTTCTGTTCATTTCCGTTGCCCATTTATAAATGGGGTTGTTTGATTTTTTCTTGTTAATTCTTCTGAGTTCTAGGTAGATTCTTGTTATCAGACCTTTATCAGAAGAGTAGAGAGCAAATATTTTCTCCCATTCTGTAGGTTGTCTATTTGCTCTAGTGATATTATCCTGGATTCAATTCAAGCCCATTATTCGAAGCAAGGTGACACAAGACCAGAAGAATGGGCTCCACATGTATTCGCCATCAAATTGGTATTGACTGACTAACACTACGGTGCTCAAATGGTGGTGGTGTCCACCAGGGATTTGGGGGTTGGGGGGTAGACCCACATATGAGGGATGTGGAGAGCATTGTGATGGGGAGGGGCATGCTTGAAATGTAGTTGAGGTTGGGAATTGGACTTAATGGGGTGAGGAAATCTTCTAAAACTTATTTATGTGAATAGCTGTACAACTTTGTAAATTTACTAAAAATCATTTAATTGTTCACTTAAAATGGAGTTATGGCATGGAATGTAAATTATACTTCAATAAATTTATCAAAAAAAGAATACCGTTTTCCAAAGTTACTGTATTAGCTATCTATTTCTATATAACAAATTTCTCCCAAAATTTAGCAACTGAAAAGCACAGATATTTCTCTGTGGGTCAGGAATCTGGGCATGGCCATGCTGGATGCCTTTAGCTCATGATCCCTCACAAGGCTCTGATCAAGAGTTTAACCAGGGCTGCATTTATCTCAAGGCTCAACTGAGGGAGGGCTGTCCAAGCTCATTCATGTGGCTGTCTGCAGGCCTCAGTTCCTCATTTCTATTGACTGGCAACTTCAATTCTTTGTTCCATAGACCTCTCCATGAGGCAGCTCACAACATGGCAGTCAGATTCTGTCAGAGTGAGCAAGCAAGTAGAAAATGGTGCCCAGGACATAAGGCATAGTCTTTTCATTAGTTTTAGAAGTAATACCTCTCTATCACTGTCACTTTCTTTTCACTAGAAGAAATCACCAAATCCAGCTCAAACTCAAGGAGAAGGGGTTACACAAGGGCATGAAGGCTAGGAAGTAGAGATCAATGGGGGCCATCTTAGAGGGTACCTATCACAGTTATTTCCATCAGTTCTTCCTGATCCCCTTCAGGGTGGCTATGTTGTTCATTTGAAATACAATTAAGTTCATTTGTTATTATTTGCATCCCAATGGGTTCTCCCTCAGCCTGTCTTGCTTGATTTTAATTATTGATTCATTTTTGGCCAGTTACATGAAAATTACTGCAGTTCTATAGTTCTACAAGTCAGAACTATACAAAAAGATAAACTCTAAGAAGTGTCACTGCCTCCTCATCCCTATTACCTCATCCCATTTTTCCCTTTTTTTCCCCCAAATTTCACTCAGACCCTGTATATAACCAGTCTCTTCAGTTTCTGTTTTCCTTCCTATATTTTTTGTATAAATGAGAAGATATATGCATATTTTCTTATATCCCTTTCTTGCTTACACGAAGTGTAGCATATTACTGATAGTCTTTTATACTTTGGTTTTTCACTTAACAGTGTATTCTGGAAATCATTCCAAATCTGTCCATCAGAGATCTCACTCTTTTTTAATCAGCTGCATAGTACTCCACTGTGTGCATATGCCATGGTTTGGGGAAAGGAATTTTTGATTACCCTTTTATGACCAAGAAATACTCCCCAAAATATTTATAATTTTTCAAGTGATAACTAGGTTAGAACACTGTGCTTTTTTTAGGCTTCTCTGCAGATTAGAAGAGCAATCTATTAATTCTCATTGCTTGGTAAGTAGAACTAGAATCTTCACACTCCACTGGTGGCCTTGTGAATTGACACATCATTTTGAAAGCAGCACAGCAATATTTAAGAGCCTCCTCCTATGACTCACTGATTCAATTCATGAGAATTTAACTCTAAGAAAATAATTTTACAAAGGGGAAAATCTTGAGGCAGAAGGATGTTCATAGAAAAAGAGTACAATCTTTTGTAAAACCAGTAAAATAATCTAAATATCCAAAAAAGGATGGCCTAATTAAGAATCATCAATATAATAGAATATTATGTGACAACTAGAAATTATTATGCAAGCTATACAGATAGAAAAGATTTTAATACTTTTTTTTTTTTTTTTTGAGACAGAGTCTCACTCTGTTGCCCGGGCTAGAATGCTGTTGCATCAGCCAAACTCACAGCAATCTCAAACTTCTGGGCTCAAGCGATCCTCCTGCCTCAGCCTCCCGAGTAGCTGGGACTACTGGCATGCACCACCATGCCCAGCTAATTTTTTCTATATATTTTTAGTTGGCCAATTAATTTCTTTCTATTTTTGGTAGAGACGGGGTCTTGCTCTTGCTCAGGCTGGTCTTGAACTCCTGACCTCGAGCGATCTGCCCGCCTCGGCCTCCCAACGTGCTAGGATTACAGGCGTGAGCCACCGTGCCTGGCCTGATTTTAATACACTATTAAGTGCAAAAGCAGGACACAAATGATATGATTGCAGTGATGCCCTATTGAAAACAATAGCTGTGTGTAGTTGCACCAAAGTGGGTTTATGCTGGGAAGTGGCTTCCTTGTCAGGTGGAAGGTTTCCAGTTCCCCTTGCATCTTGGTGGAGACAGGTGGTTGTGTTCTGGCTGATAGAATTGTATAGAGCTTATATGAGCAACTTCCCTTCCTGGTCCAGAAACATTTCCCACATAGTTTCTTTCCTTGTCTGCCAGCTGGATGTTAAAACCAGGAAACCACATGTTGAAAATGGCAGAATATCCATCAGTCTCCCAAGTGTGGGGCAGAGCCTCACCCGCACCATTGCTGACTTGGCTTAAATGATTTAGAAACAAATATCTACTATGATAAGACACTGAGATATCATGGTCTGTCTATGTGTTACAGTAGGAAGCATTACTTTAACATCTTGTGCTATAGTGGTAGAACTAAAAAATGATTTTATTTTCAAAACTTTCTTTAATGCCAATATCTTACCATCTATTGATAATAAAAAATAATGTAACACTTTGATCTATAGGAAAAAATTAAAAATAAGCAAGTAAGTCATTAGTACTCCTTGGTACTTCATCAGGGAGACAGCCAACAGAAGCCTAATATCCATTTTACAACTGATTATTCTAAGTAGAGTTTCAGAACACTCCTGGAAAAGGGCTGGAAATGTTCTCTGGACTCTCAAAATGCTTTACTCACAGGCTTCCACAGCCAGCAGGAATACAATAATCTAGGAAGCCGAGAGTGTCAGAGATTTGGGGCTATAAAAGATGACTAGCAATATATCAAAGCATCACCTTAATCCAATTGTTCAAGCAAAGATGTATTAGACTGAACAGCTGCTTTGGGCCTGTCAGAGATTGGCTGACCCAACCCTCCAGACCCTGACAAAAGGAAGCCATGGGATTGTATATCATCAGCCTTAATATTTGCAGCTACATCTACAAACAGCATTGCTTCTTGTGTTAGAACTCCCGCTACCAGTTTGCCTCCTGTGGCTTACTGCTGACAGTGCTGGTGGCATACTACACCATTTAGAACTTAGAATTTGGAAGCCAAATGAACAGCTAAAGGGGGCTATGACCTTTAAAAGCCCAAGTGAAAGCTGTCACCTCCAGAAAGCCATCCCTATGTCTCTCCCACAACTACAGAAAGGAAAAAAAAAAACCTCTTGACTGCTATGAGCTCTTAGAATTTATTCAGTGTGTATTATGCTTATTGCACTGGCTTAAATATACATCTCATCTCCCCTCTTGCAATCTCCTTCAGAGTGGGAACTACTTCTTTTTTTATTATCCACTCCCTCCATCTTCTCATTTTAGGGCCCAGAAAAGGGTCAAACAAGTCTTTTCTACTCATTTACTGAATTTGAAATAGCTTTAAAAACACCCAAATAGTCAATATATTTCAACTAGAGAATGTTTTCACTTTAGTAAGCCACTGATCTAAAGATGCTGGTGTGCTGGTGAACCCAATAAATTATTTGTTTTAATTTAGGGAAATTTTTCATAGAAATGTCTATCCTGATTAAACTAATTATATCAGTCAATTCAGCCATTCTGATAAATCAGATACTTTCTAATGTATTTAGTACCAAATAGCTGATTTGACTGGTTTTCTTTCTCCTTGAGGAAATCAATTGTACAAATAACCAGTTGTTCAGGTTCACCCCCTGTCTTATATGAATATAATAAGGGCTCTCCTTTATTGAATCTATAATAGCTTAGGCAACACATTAAGTGTTGCTAAACTTTCAACTTATATAGTCATCACAAAACTCTGAGATATAGAAATCATGTACATTTGACATACAGAAAAGCTCAGTGAAGTTAATTGATTTTTCCTATGCCATGTGGTACACAAACAACAGTGCCAGGACTTAAACTTAATTATGTCTGATTCCAAAATCCACTAGGCCAACACTTGTCCTGGAAGAGGAAAACAAAACCTGAGTGGGTTCTGTTTGTGTGGAGCAGGTCTGCTCCTTTAACTGTAGCAACTGGAGTATCAGAGAACATAGCCCAACAGGCTGGCATTAACACAGAGCACTAGATCTAATAGAGGAGTTGTTGAGCAGATAGGGAAGGGACCTGATCAGGCCCTAGGAGAAGCTAAACATGGTGTGTGTTGGGAGACTTTCAGATGTGGTGAACTGAACCACACAGTGATATATCTGTTTCCTTTCCAAACACCATAAAGTGAGGGTAAAGGAATAAAAATAGGACAAATCTACAAGCACGGGATACCATAAAGAAAAAGAACGTCCAGAAAAAAAGATATACCTTTGTGGATTAAGCATTTAAGAGCATATTGTTTTAAGGACTATGGAAGTGTTGGAAGCTCAAATTGAGACACTCTGATCTCCTAAACTGCAGAATGACAGGCTAGGTAAACTGAGGAGGAGGCATGAAATGTCTGCCTTTAAAAACATCAAAAGCACTCATGTAGTTGTTGAAACAAGTGACTACAGTTGTGGACCTTTCCAGCCTGCTACCACAAGACTCTAGAGAGCAATACTATACTAACTCTATGTCCACTATGTCTAACATTGCTCTGTCAACTCCCCAGACACCCAACTCCCCAACCCCAGGTGCTCAAAAGGATAACATCTCTTCTCCAAGCTCTACTATCCAGTTTTACCTTGACCACCTTAGTCTAACCACTGTCAAAGATCAGATAGAAATATGTGGCTGGTTATATCTGGGTTTTCTGTTGGTTCCATTGGACTATGTCTCTATTTTTGTGCCAGTAACATGATGTTTTGGTTACTATTGCCTTGCAGTGTAGCTTAAAGTCTGGTAAAGTGATGCCTCCAAATTTGTTCCTTTTGCTTAAGGCTGCTTTGGCTATTCGAGCTCTTGTATGGTTCCAAACGAAGTGTAGAATTATTTTTTCTAGATCTGTGAAGATGACGTTGGTATTTTGATGGGGATTGCATTGCATCTGTAAGTTACTTTGGGTAGTGTGGACATTTTAACAATGTTGATTCTGCTGATCCATGAACATGATATGTTTTTCCATTTGTTTAAATCATCTGCAATTACCTTCCTCAGTGATTGGTAGTTCTCTGTAGACATCTTTCACCTCCTTGGTTAAATATATTCCTAGGTATTTTATTTCTTTGTGGCTACTGTGAAAGGTATTGAGTCTTTATTTGATTCTCAGCTTGAGTGTTGTTGGTGTATAGGAATGCTACTGATTTGTGTGCATTGATTTTCCAGCCTGAGACTTTGCTGAACTTCTTTATCAATACCAGGTGTCTCCTAGTAGAATCTTTGGGGTTTTCTAGATATAAGATCATATCCTTAGCAAAGAGCAATAGTTTGTCCTCCTCTTTCCCCATTTGGATACTTTTAATTTCCTACTCTTGCCTGATTGCTCTGGCTAGGACTTCCAGCACTATGTTGAACAGAAGTGACAGTGGGCACCCTTGTCTTATTCAAGTTCTAAGAGAGACTGCTTTCAACTTTTCTCCATTTAATATGGTGTTGATTGTGGGTTTGTCATATACGGATTTTATAATTTTAAGGTATGTTCCATCTCTGCTTATTTTAAGAGTTTTTATCATAAAGGCGTGCTTAATTTTGTTGAATACTTTTTCTGCATCTATTGAGATGATCATGTGATCTTTGTTTTTGCTTCTGTTTATGTAGTGAATCACATCTATGGATTTACATATATTGAATCATCCTTGAATCCCTGGGATAAAGCCCACTTGGTCATGGTGGATTTTTTTTTGTGTGCTGCTAAACTCAGTCTGCTAGCATTTTATTGAGGAATTTTACAACTATATTCATAAAGAATATTGGTCTACAGTTTTTTTGTTGTTGTGTCTTTTCCTGGCTTTAGTATCAACGTGATGTTGGCTTCATAGTACAAGCTGGGGAGGATTTCTTCCCTCCCAATGTTATGAAATAATTTCTACAGTATGGATACAAATCCTTCTTTGTAGGTCTGATAAACCTCAGCTATGAAACCATCTGGTCTGGGACCTTTTTTGTTAGACAATATTTTTGCTGCTTCAATATCATTGCTTATAATTGGTCTGTTCAGGAGTTCTATTTCTTCCCAAAAGAGTCTTAGGAGGCTGTGTATTTCTAGGAATTTATCCATTTCCTCAACATTTTTGAATTTATATGCATAGAGATTTTTATAGTATTCACAGAAGTTATTTTGTATTTCTGTGGTATCAGTTGTAATATCTCCTTTTTCATTTCTGATTGAGCTTATTTGTGTCCTTTCTTTCCACTTTTGTTTAACCTAGCAAGAGGTCCATCAATTTTGTTTACCTTTTCAAAGAACCAACTGTTTGTTTCATTAATCTGCTGTATTATTTTTTCTTTGTTTTTTATTTCATTTAGCTCTGCTCTAACCTTAGTTATTTCTTTTCCTCTGCTCAGTTTGGTTATGGTTTGCTCTTCCTTTTCAAGTTCCTTGAGATGATTCATTAGATTGTTGATTTGTGATCTTTATGTCTTTTTGACGTAGGCATTTAAGGCTATGAATTTTTCCCTTAAGACTGCTTTTGCTAGACATTCTATAAAAAAGACATCTGCACTCAAGTGTTTATAGCAGCACAATACACAATTGCAAAGATGTGGAAACAACCCAAGTGCCCATCAATACATGAGTGGATTAATACAATGTGATATATGTATACCATGGAGAGTATACTATTCAGCTATAAGAAACAATGGTGATATAACACCTCTCGTATTTTCCTAGATAGAGCTGAAACCCATTCTACTAAGTGAAGTATCCCAAGAATGGAACAATAAGCACCACATGTACTCACCAGCAAATTGGTTTCACTGATCAACACCTAAGTAGACATATAGGAATAACATTATTGGGCATTGGGCAGATGGGAAAGGGGAGGAGGGGATGGGTATATACATACATAAAGAGTGTGATGTGCACCATCTGGGGGATGGACACGCTTGAAGCTCTGATGGGGGGGCAAGGGCAATATACGTAGCCTAAACATTTGTACCCCCATAATATGCAGAAATAAGAAAAAGACTGCTTTTGCTGAATCCCACTGATTTTGATAACTTGTATCCCCTTTTTCATTTAGTTCAAGGAATACTTTGATTTCCACCATAATTTCCTCCTTGACCCAATAATCATTCAGCAGCAGGATGCTTAATTTCCATGACTTTATGTACAATTGAGTGTTTGTCTTGCTGTTGATTTTTAATTTTATTCCACTGTGGTCTGAGAAGATACGTGGTATAACTTCTATTTCTTTGAGTTTGTTGAGACATGTTTTGTGGCCTAAGATGTGATCAATCTTAGAGAATCTTCCAGTGCTGATGAGAAGAATCTATATTCAGTAGTTTTGGGGTAGAATGTTCTGTGAATTTCTGTTAGGCCCATTTGCTCTAGAGTCCCGTTTAAGTCTAATGTTTCTTTATCTATTTTCCACTTGGAGTATATGTCCAGCTCTGTCAGTGGGGTGTTGAACTCCCCAGCAATTACAGTGTGGCTGTTTATCACTTTGTTTTTATCTAGTAGGGTTGTTTCATAAAACTGGGTGCACCTGTGTTGGGGCATAAATATTTAGGATTGTTATGACTTCCTGATGAATTGCCCCCTTACCATTATACAATTACTGTCTTTGTCTTTCTTTACTAATGTTGATTTGAAGTCTATGTTATCTGATATGAGAATGGCTAGACCTGCTTTCTTTTGATTTCCATTTTCATGGGAAATTTTTGCCATCCCTTCACCTTGAGTCTGAATGAGTGTTTGTGGGTTAGATGTGTTTCCTGGAGACAGCAGATACTTGGCTTGTATTTTCTTATCCATTTAGCCAGCCTATGTCCCTTTAGTGGGGAATTCAAGCCATTCATATTTATCAAAAGAATTGATAAGTGGGACGCATTTATGTTCATCCTGTTGGGTAGAACCTTGTTGCTTTGTTTGACCTCTTGAGCCATTATTTTATATAGGGTCTGAGCTTTAGTTTTTGGAGTGATTTTACACTGGTGGGTGTTTATTGTGCTGATGGAGGTTTAATGCAGATCTGAGTACTTCCTGCAGGGCAGGTGTGGTCTTACCAAATTCCCTCAGCGTTTGCTCATCTGAAAAAGTCTTTATTTCTCCCTCATATAAGAAACTTAGTTTTGCAGGATACAAAATTCTAGGCTGGCCATTATTCTGTTTAAGAAGACTGAACATGGGGCCCCAATCCCTTCAGGCTTATAAGGTCTCAGGTGAGAAGTCTGCAGTTAGCCTGATAGGTTTTATTTTGTAGGTTACCTGATGTTTTCACCTTACAGATCACAGGATTTCCTCCTTCATGATAACTTTGGCCAGTCTGATGACTATGTATCATGGTGATTGCCTCTTTGTGATAAATCTACCAGGTGTTCATTGAGTTTCTTGTACCTGGATATCTAAATTTCTAGCAAGACCAGGGAAGTTTTCCTCAATTATTCCCTCAAATAGGTTTTCCAACCCTTCTGTGTTTTCTTCTTCACCTTCAGAGATGCCTATAATTATTATGTTTGGCCTCTTTATGTAATCCCATATTTCTTATAGGCTTTGTTCCTTTCTCTTAATTCTCTGTTCTTTATCTTTGACTAACTTGTTTAAGTTTGAAGTTCTTATCTTCAAGCTCTGAGATTCTTTCTTCTGCCTAGTCTAGTCTATTCTTAAAGCTTTCCACTGTGTTTGTATTCCCTTGAATGAAATTTTCATTTCCAGAAGTTCTATTTTTTTAGTAATTTGATTTCTTTAGTTAATTTTTCATTCATTTTCTGAATTTTTTTGTGGTTTCTTTGTGTTGGTTTTGCATTTTCTCTTGTATTTCATTGAGATTACTTATAATCCATATTTGAAATTCTTTATCTGTCGTTTCAATATTCTAATTTTGGTTGCTTGCTGTTGCTAGAGACCTGGTGTTCCCTTCTGGGGGTGAACTTTTGTTCTGATTCTTCATACTTCCAGAAATATTGTGCTGATTCCTTCTCATCTGGAGCAGCTGTTACTTATTTTTGGATTTTCTTTTGTTTACATAGGGTTTTTCCCTCTCATATCACTCGTATGTGTGTTCGTAGCTTATGTTGGGTAAGAACCTTTGGCTTTGGTTGTGAGTGCTTTGATGGCAATCTAGGTTCCGGGTGGATGCCTTAGTTATAGGTGTCCTTGGTGTGGTGGTTTTCTCAGTTGCTAGTTGTTTATAGGCTGTAGGAGTGGTGAGCTATGTGAGTGGGCAGATTCCCTGTCTCTCTTTGATGAGAGAGGGTGGAGGTCTTTGAAATCCTTTCTCTTTCCCCAGTCCTGTGGTCTTCTTAACAGTGTGAGTTGTAATGTTTAATCTCAGAGATTAAACTGATCTCTGAGACAATAGGTAGTGCTTGTGGGTGAGAATTAACCACACCCTGTATGACTGAGTCAGTAAATGCTGTAAAGGGCTATGTAAATTAACCTCCCTGTCAGTAGGTGGTGCATGTCAGAAGGAATGAGCTACAATGTTGTTTTGGGGTGCTGTTACCAGATCTAGTCCCTCAGGAGAAGCACTCAAATGCCCCAGGTGGTGGATGGGGCCCTGGGACTTCAGGTGAGTCATTACTGTCTGCCATAGCAGAGGCAGGTGGGGGAATGCAGCTAGGAAGGGCTGGGTTGGGTGAGCCTGCCCTCAGGCTCCACAAAAGCTGGCAAGGTATCTGTTTCAGCAGAGATCTAAGGTCTGCTCCCAGCTTCTGGGAAAAGCCACGAGGGAGGGGCTCAAGTGGACCCACCCAACCAGCAAGCCTGCTTGTGGAGACAGGGCTGTTTGAAGTTTACAGTCTAGCAGTCTGGAGAGGCTTTGCTCCTCTCTGCCCTCTTCTGCCCTGCAGTTTTCTTCCAGCATCTGTTGGCAGGCAGGAGCTCAAGCCAGCCAAGCTCCCCAACAATGGTGATGCTGGCCAGGAGGTTCCCTGCTTGGGATCCTGAGCTGAGAACACAGCCCTCCTGTGGAGGTTAGGGGTGCTCCACAAACACTTTGAAGCTAGGACCCACACTGCACCCTCCCCCCGATTTGCCCACCCAGGCACTCTTGCCTCCTGAGACTAATTCACAAATCTCCCCTCCATGCTCCCAAGCAATGCAATCAGGACCTGGAGGGTATGGGATCTGGCCTGTAGGCCCATCCCAGGTCCCCAAAGATCCCTGACCATGCCATGGAGAAACGTGCTGGTCTCAAGTTGCCCACAGGGTGCCCAAGCAGGTTCAATGTCCCTCTGCCTCATAGTGTGCCCCACTCTGATGGAGTTGCACCAGGGAGGGCCAATGGGCATTGAACTCACAGTACAAGTACCCCTCAGTCTGCTGCAGAGCCCCAAGAGGAAAAGTCTGAGCTCCACTCTGTTGAAGTCTCAGTGTGATGGAATGGCTCAACTGTCTCTCTCAGCAGCCATGAATGGGGGAGGAGAAGGAGAGAAAAACAGTCTGAATGGAGTAAATCTAGCACTCTGGTCATGTCTGTCCCTTACTCCGGGAGACCACCCACCCAGAATGTCTAGGCACTGGTGTCACACAGATTACCCAAGACCCACTGGACCCCTGTGGTTCCTGCAGTCTCGGCCAGAGTTGGGAAATGTCTACGGGGGAGTGAGCAAGACAAAACCTGAGGAATTGAAGACCCTTGGGGAGGGGTGGGTGGAGATACAATATGGCACCTGCCATCCCAGCTTGGGTCTGTGGAGACAGGAGGCACCCCAGGGTGGCAGGGAGCCTGATGCCCTGTCCATAAGCAGCTGCCAGCTCACTGGCAGTAATAGCCTCTTGGCTCATGTGGACAGAAAGTCTCTCCAGCAGTCTCTCCGCCAAATGTCAGAGATGTGAGAGAGGGAGGAAAAAACTGCTCCATCTACCCTTCTCACTGGACTGTAACCCTCTTGGGGGTTGATCTCTGCTGATACCTTGTTCCTTCCTGTTCTGCTCTGCAACTTATTCACATGTAGTCTCCTAAAGGTTCTGGCATCCTTCCCTTAGATCCACACCTGATCTCAGTCTGCTTGTTCATTTTTTATCTTTCATCTATAACTTCTCCTTCTTAGTGAGACACTCTGGCAGCTGGTCTGTCTGGTCCACACCATTCCCAAAGTGGGGAGGCATACCATGTCACAATTACAGAAGCTGAGAAGTCCCACGATCTGCCATCTGCAAGCTGGAGACCCAAGAAAGCTGGTGGGGTACATTGAAGTCCTAGGAGCCACAGAGGTATAGATTCAGTCTGAATCTGAAAGCCTGAGGACCAAGAGCATTGAAGACAGGAGAAAATGGATGTTCAGCTCAAGCCATGAGGAAGAGACCACTCTACATTTTTTCAATCAAAAATAGAGGATTCAACCATTTAAAACAGCCAAACTTCCCCCTTTCTTCCAGCCACTAGTAATTTTCACAGCAACGTTTATTTAGATGCCGGACTTGATTGACAGGTTTGGTGACTAATGTTCTTCTCATAAGTAATTGACGCCCATTTATAAACTTTGGAAAACACAGAAAAATATAAAGAATATAAATGTCACCCACAATCCCACTGCCCAAAGTTAACCACAGTTAAAAATGTGATTTATTTTTTCCAGTATTTTTACTATGTCTATATCAGCACATACATATAGACACAAATTGATATCTCATATATATAATATATTTTTAAAAAACAAAATGTCACATTGTGAGCATTTTCTAATGACCATTAAAATTCTGAGAAACAAGCTTTCTTAATTCTCCAACATATAGATGTAGCATAATTTATTTAACCATTTCCCCTATCTTTGGAGAACAGCAGGGCTTGGTTAGGAAATAAATGGTTATGTAAATAACAGGGCCTGAATTAAGTGCAGAAGATTAAGAATGCCAGGTTATTCCTTGGTCTCTGCAAGTTAATAGAATCCAGGATGCAGGAAAGTTAAATGCAATATTTTTAGCCTTTTGAAGGATCCATCCATATACACATACAATTAGCTTTTGTTGCTGACATGTTATTCTGAAAGGTGCCCAGAGCAAAGTGTTTAAGACAGAGGCTTCTTGCCAGAATGGTATGTATCTGTATGGGTGAGAAACCAGTACCAGAGATCACAACTCAAGAAACTCTACTGGCCCCATCAAAATCCAGCTCTATCTAAGGAAAGAAGATCAGGGTTTTTAAATAATTTTTCAAATTCTTAATATGGATACTTGAGCTGAAATTGTCGATTATTTTCATTTGTTTTTCTATTCTCTAAGTGATGGTGCAATTTTTTTCCAGCTTTATTGAGGTATAATTGATAAATAAAAATTGCATATATTTAAGATGTTTTTATATACATATACATTGTGAAACAATTGTCACAATCAAGCTAATTAACCCACATCCATCACCTCACAGTTACGTTTTTGTGTGTGTATAAATGTGCACATTCACAGTGAGAACACTTGAGATCTACTCTCAGCAAATTTCAAGTATACAATACATTACTATTAGCTATAAACACCACACTATATGTTAGGTCTCTAGAAGTTATTCATCTTACAACTACTACGTTGTACTCTTTGACCAACATCTGCTAATTTCCCACACCCCCAGACCATAGTAACCACAATTCTAGTGTTTCTGTGAGTTTGACATTTTTAGATTCCACATATAAATGGGATCATGTAGTATTTGTCTTTCTGTAATTATGGCCAAATTTTAATTGTGGATTTTTGGCTCGAGAAAGCATAAACAGTAAGATGTTGCAGCTATCGACATATAGAGGTGCCTCACTTTTCTCCAGATACAGTATTTAAGAGACAATCTCCTTTCTTACTTGTAGCTTTGACTTGAGGAGGATTTTGTGATTATACATAGTTCAGGTAGAACAGGGAACAGAGCAGATCACTGAGGGATCAGAAGACAGCTGAGGTGTTCTCATGGAACAACACGTTCAAAGGTTGGTGAGCCACAAACAGCTAGAAGTACACCAAACTGTAGTGATGTCATTGGGAAGGGACTGCCTGGCTTGGCTAGCTGCTACATTTCCCAGTCCCTCCCGGATCTGTATGGGACCATGTGACTAGTTCTAGCCCGTACAATGAAAGCAGAAGTGAAATATGTGCCACTCTGGGCCAGATGGCCAGTATTCCATTCTCACACTTTCTTTCCCTTCTGAAGTGACCGTGAAGGCTCATACTGAAGATTACAGCATCACAATATGGAAGGAGACTATATCCTTGAGTGAGCAATTAGAAGAGAGCTGCCCAGGACAAATGCCTGACCAAAAACATAAACACTGGATTTTGTGCAACTGAGGAATGAATATTTATTATGTTAAGTCATTGACATTTGAGGGTTGTTTGTTAAAGTAGTGAGCATATCTTGACAGGGACTCATTAAAAAGGCGTTGGCTATCTGAGCACCTGATTTGGGAGAGACAGAGCATGGGAAAAAGATATTTGTGGAGCACTTCCTCAAGATGGAGAACACAAATTGGGCAAACACAGGGCAAGAAAAGGATAAAACAACAAGGGTAATGGTCACAGGGAATCAAAGCTTAAGTTCCAAAAAATCAAGGAGGTGGAGGGAAGTCTAAAATCAATGTTTTTATATGACTTGGGCTCTTGGTTTGTTCCATGGCTTATATGACCAATGAAACAATAGTTACACATATATATTTCTGTCAACAAGCAGCTTTTTTCCTTTGGTATTTGAATCATTTCTGTTCCCCCAATAATCTCCCTTTTTGATTGATGATTCTTTGCTCCTGATTTTAGGTCACATTTGAATTCATTGTGTTCTCTTGAGAGTTTGGTTACTGGTTCAAGCAACAATAAAGGGATGAAAAATAGTTTGAGATTTCATTATCCAGATTAAAGATGTTAACGAAAGCTTTTTTGATCCTAAGCAAGAGCACTCGGGATTTTTCAGACCTCTGTTATCGTTCACAGTGACACAAAGCTGCACCAATCTGTTTACTAATATCCTGAGTGTTAAATGCTCCTTATATTACTCTCTGAGGATAAAGGAATAATGAATTGTTATAAAGTACTAGCCCTTGCCTCCCACTGAATTACTAAGCCTCATTTCCATCCATCTGTCTGTCTGTGTCTCAATTTTAAGCCCTAATAATGAGCTATGTTGGGAATACACTAGGCACTAAAACAAATCCTGACTAGGGAAGAGCCTTATGGGAACCCCATCCACACCAAAAGTTGGGATCTAGACTGTGTCTTGCTGCCCTCATATGGTCCTAGATCTTCCTGATGCATGTTATATCCAATGCTCTCTCATTTGCTTACAGGTTGGGGGCACTATATCCTCAATGCCTGGCTCAGAACCTGGTACGCAGTAAACACTCAACAAATGTACATTGAGTAGAACTAAGTTCTGGAATGCTCAGAGTCACGATTTTCTTGGAACCCTTTCTGAATTGGTAAAGTCTGTTTGCATAGCTTTCTGCCTCACTTTCTTACTAGGGCTAAATATCAGCCCTACAAATCAGTCACAGTCCACCCCAACACTGACCAGTCCCTTTCTAGAGGAGGTTGGACTCTGTTTTCAGTGTATATATCTACCACTTCAGCACTTTTCCCAAAAGAACCAAAAGAAACCCTCTACTTGATTTAAGAGCATCATCCACTTCTATGTGCCCCCTCCCACCCATACAAGCACACAGACTGGAACTTTGAAGATTTCCATAAAGGCTTTAGGTAAGGCAAAATTTACCCTACTCCACTGGATACTGTATTTTCCATCGTTGGATAGCCATGCCTTCAGAACATAGCCTATAATTTTGCCTCTTCTTTTAACTTATTCTACTATTTCTACTGCTTCTTCCTCAATACCTGCTCACTGCAAAAGCTCTAGTAAGTCCCTCAACACAGTCCCTTCACCACCCCCTCTAACTCCAAGGAATGACCTAAAACTAGTTGGAGGGACTTTTCAAATGGTCTCTGCTCCTTATCAGACCTGAGGTTTACTATGTGCAAATAACTACACACATAATTAGAAACCCATAGAATATGAATGTTTTCTAATGATAACTTATTCAATCCAGGATTTATTGAAGATGGAAGAACTCCACCTACTTACAAAAGGAATTGAGGTAACATGCACCTGTGAATAATTATAAATAAAATGAATGGCGGGGAGGTGGACATGGTTATAAAACAACAACATCAGGGATCCTTATGAGGACATATCAATGTCAATTGTCAATAATCAATGTCAATTGTCAATAATCCTGGTTATGACAATGTACTATAGTTCTTGCAAAAATATCAATATTAGGGAAAGTAGATACAGTCCATATTATTCCTTACAACCTCATGTGAATCTACAATGATGTCAAAATAAAAAGTTTAATTGAAATGAGTGAATGGGAGTAAAAGGAGTTAGTCACTTTTGGAATTTGCTCTTAAACGTCTTGTGTATGTAAGACTGGTGGGCAGAATCCTCCTGGGGGCTTACACACCCCCCCCACATCCTGAACTCCACCACGTGGTTCCCACGGGCTGCTTCCTTGCAGAGGAACCACCCACTGGGGCCACTTCCTGTTTTGAAGCGGAGATCCAGCCCAGCTGTCAATTTGGACCAGCTCCGTGTCAAGACGGCCCATATATAACCCACCTCCCCTGTCCACACGGCGCGACTTCTCAGGCCCCTTTCCCCGGGACACTTGAAACTCGCCCAGGAGCGCTTTACTAAATAAAAGCTACCTTTGTCCAGCACATACAGCCTCTTTATTGTTTTTGTTCCATACTTTACATTTGGTGCTGAAACCCGGGAGAGGAGTGTTTAGCACGCCGGTTCTGGCTGCGCCCCCCTCTCCGCGGCAACCACTGCTGGGACCAGGACCTCCGACTGTTCCAGCCTGGCCTTGCCTTTATCTTTTCGGCTATGGTGAGTCACCCCCTCTGCCCGCCAGGTCACTCCAGGAGCCTCTGCCCGTTTCCGAGACCCAGGGTCTCTCTGGAAATCGTGGATCCACGTCAGAGGCATCCTCAAGCTGGTCACGAGTATTTTCTGGGGACGTCTAGAACATCTCCAACCCTTGCCCCAGGGGCACCACACGGCACACATCTTGGGGAGGAGACGTCCCCCCAGCCTGTGTTCCCATTCGTAGGCTGACCCAGGGTCAGTCCGTCCTGTGACCTGACTGGTATGGGGGACCCCAACTTTCCAAAATTCCTCGCAGATGCCCCAGGGGTGTCTCCTAGCCATTAAGCGCCTCGTTTTAAGTGCCTCATTTTATTGTTCTGGCCGATGTACAAATTAGGCAATGATTCACAGTGGCCAGACAACGAGACCTTTGATTTTACAACTTTTGTCATCGCGATAGAAAGTGGTCGGAAATTCCCTCTGTCCAGGCATGAGCCTCCCGTCCCTCCCTGTGCCAAACCTGCACCATATCCCAAATTCTCTAAATTTCTTGGCACAGGCTCCTCTGTCTACCCCTCTGTCGTCTACCCCTCCGTCATCCACCCCTTCCTCTCCTCCTTCATCCTCCAATCCTTCCATTGATCTCTCTCAGGC
This sequence comes from Lepilemur ruficaudatus, assembly GCA_963574885.1. Classification (NCBI taxonomy): domain Eukaryota; kingdom Metazoa; phylum Chordata; class Mammalia; order Primates; family Lepilemuridae; genus Lepilemur; species Lepilemur ruficaudatus. The sequence continues at coordinate 2,344 of CAUYRT010070300.1, read as the reverse complement.
CACTTCTGCCTTCTCCAACCCTCCCTTCTTTGTCCCATCATACCCCATCGGCGCCAACTCCTTCCTTGTCCTCCCCCATCAGCATGCGTACTGGCTCCCATGATGGGTCTGCAGGCCAGACCCTTCCTTCGTTGTCCATTGTGGGAGGCTGCAGGTGCCAAAGGGATTGTTTGTGTCCATGTTCCTTTCTCCCTCCGTCATCTCCTGCTTCTACTTCTCCTTCACCTCCCAGCTCCTGTGCTGACTCTGTTCCTGGGTCCTCTGTCTTCTTCGACCCACCGAGTCCCTCTGTGGCCCTCCTGTTCGGGCCCACCGCCATATTCTCTGCTTTCTGGAACCTCCTCTCCTACCTCACCGCCTTAGTCATCAACAGGATTGTCAGGTTTCTCCCCTGCTATGTCTTCCCTGTCAGCCATCACACCCGCTCACACGCCGGACCTTCTGATTCATTCTCTGATCAGTCTCTTCTTTGCCCATTGCGTGAGGTGGCAGGAACGGAGGGAGTCATACGTGTGCATGTTCCTTTCTCCCTTTCTGATCTCTCTCAGATTGAGAAACATTTAGGTTCCTTTTCTAACGACCCCACTGTCTATACCAAGGAGTTTCGTTATATGAACAGGCATATGATTTAACTTGGCATGACATCTTTGTTATACTTTCTTCTACCCTGACTACTGATGAAAAAGAATGTGTCTGGGCTGCGGCCCAGGGCCACATAGACCAAGTTCACTTGACTGATGGCACCATGCCAGTCAGGGCAGAAGCAGTCCCCAACTCCAAACCGGGATGGGACTATCAGCCTGACACTGGTCAGGGTAGAGATGGCCGAAAATGCCGGGACCGGATGCTACAATGCATACTGGCAGGCCTCCAGGCCACGGCACACTGTGCCGTGAATTGTAACAAACTTAAAGAAATAACTCAGAGGCCAGATGAAAATCCGGCTGCATTTTTGAGCCATCTCATTGATGCTCTAACCCAGCATACCCTCTTAGATCCTACTGACCAGGCAGGAATGGTGGTTTTGGCCACCCATTTCATTACACAGTCTTCTTCCAACATTCAGAGAAAGCTGAAAAAGGCAGACAAAGGCCCTCAGACCCCTATCAGCGGCCTGGTAGATATGGCCTTTAAAGTCTTTAATTCCCAGGACAAGCAGGTGGAGGCCCAGCGGGAGGCCCGTGTCCGCCAAATGGCACACTTGCAAGCCCAGGCCTTGGTGGCAGCTCTGCGGCTGGCTGGGATTGCTAAGCCGAGCAACCGACCTGGGAGATCTACTGGACCCAGAAGCACACCTCCAGGCAAGTGCTTTAAGTGTGGCAAAGAGGGCCGCTGGGCTAAGCACTGCCCACAACCACAGCCACCTACTAAACCATGCCCGGCATGTGATCAGGAGGGACATTGGAAAAGCGACTGTCCCTCTGGTCCCAGAGCCAGGGGGCCAGCCCCTCCACCCTTGGACTTGCTGATGGCGGTTTTGGGTCTGGCTGCCGAAGACTGATGGAGCCTCAACTCGGCGACCTCGATCACCCTTGCCGAGCCCAGGGTAACCATCCAGGTAGCGGGTAAGGCAGTGTCCTTTTTGGTTGACACGGGGGCTACCTGCCCTGTCCTGACTTCTTTTTCTGGTCCCACCTATCCCTTCCAGGTCTCCGTTATGGGAATTGATGGCCGGCCAGCCCTACCTCATACTACTGGGCCCCTCACTTGCATCCTCAACAGCCGACCTATAACTCACTCTTTCTTCATCATGCCCACCTGTCATACTCCTCTACTGGGATGGGATTTGCTGACTAAGCTACGCAACACCTTTCATTTCTCCTCTGAGCCAGCGTCTCTCCTACTGCTCTCTTTTTCTCCTGCCTCCTCTACTGGTTGGGAGCATTCCCCTTCTATTCCCCTGCCGCCTGACTTGGTTGACCCCCAGGTATGGGACACCTCGGTCCCAACAGTAGCCACTCACTACACACCCACTTTTTTCCAATTAAAAAACCCTTCATTATTCCCCTCATTACCACAGTTCCCCATTTCACCCTCTCATCACAGGGGACTTAAGCCCATCATAGAACGCCTTCTTTTTTTTTTTTTTTTTTTTTTTTTTTTTTTTTTTTTTTTTTTTTTTTTGGGGAAAAAAAAAAAACAAAAAAAATTTAAATTTTTAAAGGAAAAATTTTGGGTGTGTTTTTTGCCAACTGTATATCTTTTTTGATGAGGTGTTCAGATATTTTGTCTGTTTTTTTTTTTTTTTTTTTTTTTTTTTTTTTTTTTTTTTTTTTGGGGGAAAAAAAAAAATCATTAACAGTATAATTTTTAAACTAACAATTTTTGTTTATCTGTTTTACAA
>CAUYRT010070297.1:0-21433 GCA_963574885.1 Lepilemur ruficaudatus | reverse complement strand
GAGCTCCACTTAAGTACCCTCAGCCAGGACCTCCCCCAGGACGTGTTCTCTAGTGATAGGCAGGACGGAGAGAGCAATTGCGCACGCGCTGGGCACAGCTGCCTCCCAAGCGGGATCCCTGTGCTGCCGGCTCCCCACAATGAATAAAGGGGGTCAGGGAAAGATAGTTTACAGAGGCCAATGAGGCAACTTTTGAAGTTGATGAATATATTCTTTATCTTGATTGTGGTGATGGTTCCATGGGTATACATGTTATGTCACAGCTCATCAAATTATAAACTTTAAATATGTGCAGTTTTATTATATGTCAATCATCTCTCAATAAAGCTGTACCAAACAAGAAGATACCAAATATTTGCCATATATAGTAATAGGCACTCAATGTGTACCTGACTAGGTGTCATCAGTAGAAGATACTTATATTCATTTTTAATTCACTGATTGCTTACATTGATTCAGAAAGAAAAACCTGCAATTTTGATCCTGATAAGTTATTAAATTTTCATCCCTAGAATGTCATAACACTAAGATTAAAGAGAAAGCCTAAAAGCTTTTGGAAATGACTAACAGTGGCTGTCTCTGGGGATAAAACTAAGATGGGAGGTAAAATAGGCAAGTAACTTTTCACTGTTTGGATTAGTCACATGCATGTAATATTTATATTAAAAAGCTTTTTTGTTTTTAGAAATAACTTGATTAGGCTGGGCATGGTAGCTCATGCCTGTAGTCCCAGCTACTCGGGAGGCTGAGGCAGAAGGATCGCTTCAGCCCAGGAGTTTGAGGTTGCTGTGAGCTAGGCTGACACCACGGCACTCTAGCCCGGGCAACAAAGTGAGGCTCTGTCTCAAAAAAAAAAAAAAGTATGTTTCCTTAAAATATTTTAACCCAGAGATGATTTAGACATACTATTAATAAAGTAAGTTAAACATGTACATGAGGTAAGTTTCTGGTATAATGAAGGGATGAAGAAACTAATCATCTATTAAGAATGAGATCACACTTCCATACAATTTATTATTGTCACTGAATACTAGAATACACTACACAGTACCTTGAGAGTTCTGAGGGAAAGTAACTTCAGACTCAGTTATACTGACCCAGCAGAATGAAGATATTTTCAAATATCCAAAAACTGAAAGTTTACCTCCCATTCTTTCATAAGTAGCTACTGGGGATGCTCGTCAGCAAAACAGGAAGATTAACCAAGACGGGGGCATGGATTCTAGAAAAGAGTGGCTCCAACCTTGGAGCACAGTAGAGGGAAATCCTCAGTGGTACTTAGGCAGAAGTACAGGTTAGGCAGAAGGTCAAAGGTTCATTAGGGAGGCAAAAGAGAGAGCATTTCCGTAAAAGGACAGAGAACATGGAAGAGCATGGTATGGTGAATTAGGTAAAATATGCAGGGACAAGGAAGGCAACTTGAAACTCCAGGAAAAACAAAGCTATACAAGTTTGCAACCTAAATATGAAGCATAAATATTTGGGCAATTGATCATGAGGGAAGAGAATCCATTTGATCTTGATACTTTACAAATTTTCCTTTGAACGGCTTTCTAGTAGTTTTCAGAGTAGTCTTAGAGAGGAAAATGTAATCTTTAGCACACTTCTTAGTCTGGAAGTTGGCTATTAACTTTGAGTGGACCTATAGACAAACACTAAAACTTCTTGACTGTAAGGGAGGTAAGCAGGTGAGCAGAAGTTGAGAAGGAAGAACAGCAGTGTTAACAGCAGAAAGTTGCAATACTATCTAAAGTTAAAATATTATCTAGGGTTTTACATTGCATTATTTAAAATTACAAAGAAAACCAACAAAAGAGCTAAAATTAATGTAATTATTAAATATTGGATCAGTGGGTATTAGTATAATCCTTATCTTTCATAGCAGGGAGTCATTAGATACGGTCTAAAGTTGACAAGAGCACACTTAGAAAAACTGAAGTAATTTCAAACAAACAAATAAAAACATGTAAAGAAGTAGGCCCTGGAGGTAGACAGATTTAGGATGACAGCTTGTTGCTTTTCATCATAAATTCTTTTTTAGCTTGGCATGGTGGCTCAAACCTTTAATCCCAGCTACTCTGGAGGCTGGGGCAGGAGGGCTGTTTGAGCTCAGGAGTTGGAGGCTGCAGTGAGCTATGATTGTGCCACTGCATTCACTCCAGCCTGGGAGGATGACAGAGTAAGACCCTATCTCTAAAATAAAAATTAAAAAAAAGTTCTTTTGTACTATTTGTTATAATTTAATTTGTTTCCTTTTATTTGTTGCCATGTGTGCATTTCTTTGACTGAAAATAAAATAAGAGGCTGCTTTCTCTATGTGGACACAATGTTTTAGACATCTACTCTGTCAAGGATGATTCCCCAAAGTAAGCCAAGTCACATTCAGATCTTTTGGAATAAGCAATTAGGTGGAAATTCCAAGGACACCAAGAAACTTGGATTAAGAAAATGGTTGTTGTACTAATACTTTACTCTCTATTCTAAATAATATGTAAGGACACTTAGCTCCTACCAACACTAGTTCTAGCTCTCTGCCTGTGAGATTTCTTTTTCTTAAATATCTGAGCAATTCTGGTCCTCTACTTTTTAGGGATGGAGTCTTGCCTGGAACTAGGTTACTGATTCTGAAAAGGCAGGTATTCTGAGTCCCTCTTATTACCAACAATGGGACAGAATTAATTGCTCATTTTTAGAAAGAATTGTGTTTTTAGTATTAAAAAAGAAATGGAAAAATCATGGTTTAATCCAGTAGGTAGGACAGTATGGCACATTACTGCCACCAATTGGCAGCACACCTTAATTGCAAGAGTAGAAAAGAAGAGAAAACCATTTCTCATTTGTGCAAAGGTCTAAGCAACAGCAAATATCCTGTAACCAAGTGAAAAATGCAAAGGAAGAATACTTAATTTGGGGGAGATTAAGATGAGACAGTGGTCATGATCCCCAGATACAGGGTTTGTAGAGGTGCTAAAAGTGAAGGGTGAGGAAGTTTGATCAGAAAATCTCTCTGTGGTCTAAATATTCAGTAGGTGCATCTGGAACTCTGCCAAAGGAGAGAGGAAGGGAAGAGTAATGAATCAAATGCTACTTTAAAAAGCCTTTCTGTGAAAGCAATATCACCATTATCTTCATCAAAAAAAAGTTGACTGTCTCTTTCAGAACTATGAGGTCAATGGAATAATTGAAATATTTTGTGCACTAAAATTATATAGAGGAAAAAGACCTAAGTCCAACCAAATTTTTAAAGGAATTGTCCTATCTACATAGTCAATGTTATGAGGCAAAATTCTTCATGTTATTGGTTAACAAATGTTAATTATAGCTAATAAATTTTCAGAAACATTATGGTTTGGTATATGTGCAATGAAAACAAGAAAGCAATTTAAAACTCCAGGTAAAACAACACTATATAAAAAGTTTTTAAAAATAAACTATAGGAACCCCTCCTCAATGCCCACTCATTTCATAAAATGTGGAATGCATTGTTTCTATTTATGACATTAAACATCTACATTTGGACAAGGTTGGCTAAGAAATTGAGTTGAAATAAAGTTCTACTGAGCATGTGTCTGAAGACGTGTATCCTTTTTATATTGCAGGGGCAAAGGGAAAACTTCATTCTCTGAAGGTCTGCTAAAAAACTGACTGACAAAAGACACATTAATAGGAGAAAATGCATACAAATTCATTAATGTGAGAAGTGGGGAACTCACAGAGTAATTACCCAATTACTCAATGTGGTAAAGAAATTTATATATCCTTTTTCACAGAGGAGGGAGGAGATGGGAAATATAGACAATTTTTTTGAGGGGCAGCAAATCATTAGGGAGAATGGATGGATCCTGGAGGTGGGAAGCAGACATTAATGAGAAGGTGAAGTATGGAGCTGTATAGGAACAAAGATTGTTTTAAAAAGTCCCCTAAGCAATCTCTTGGGGCTGCCCTCAGAATAATAAAAGTCTGTCAGGGCATTGTGACTCTCGGTCTCTTTTCTGGTGGTTGACATTTTCTGGTTATTTGATGAGATTCCTAGGGATAGAGTCTTAAAACAACTGCATTTCTTTTGGAAAGAAACTTTCTTGGTCAGACAAGAAAATTTCAAAGGGAGCATTCCTCTTGGTGCTTCTGGAAAGAGGATCAGAGAGACACGGAGACAGCAGAAAGGTCAGACTGAGACCTTGGTTCTGAGGCTCATTTCTGAGGCCTTTCAATTTTCAAAGCTCTTAGCATGCTGAAGCACCATATTTTGGGGAATTGTTTTTTTGTGCTCCAACAATATACCAATCATATCTATGACTTGGAGCTGGTAATGAAAATTGTGGTATTTGAAAATCTTTGCCAAGAGATTTGGAATCTTTATTAAGAATTTCATAAAAGCAGAGGTTCCTGGAAAATGTGTAATTCTGTAACAAAGTCAGCATATTATGGGACCTTTATTACTTTATCTTACCAGACAGTTAAAGGATGAAGAATCTGTCCTTTTCTTACATTTATGATTCATCTAACAAGATCAGCAAGTATGAAGAATGGGTGACAATAGAAAGAAATTGGAAAAAGATCAAGGCATACCTTGAATGTCATTAAGTATTTTAGATGTTATTTTGTAAGCCATAGGAATCACAGAAAGCTTTTTTTGTAGGTATACAATGTTGTATTTTAAAAAGAGAGGCAAAAGAAGGACAAAGACTGTTTAGAAGGCTACTACAGTTGTTTTGGTAAGGCAGTGGGAGGGGATGGGAAGGGCAGGGCTAAAATGAAGATACCAGCAGAAGCAAGCAAGGGATTTGAATGATAGTAGGATAGGACTCACGCTTTTTTAACAGTCAAGTCTGGCCCGAGAAGAGCCTAGGGGACTACAGAATTATTTGTAAACACCGGCTTAATTATTAAGTGTGAGGGCAAAGTAAAAAAAAATTTAGATTCCTGTAAACTCAGAAAGGTGACTACCTAGGCTCTTGAATATTAAAAAAATGCTAAAAAGTTCTTAGTACAATAAATAACAATGTAATAATATATATGGCATTTCTATATATGTTAAATAGCTTAATACACATAACAATCCTATGAGATAGGTATTGTTATTAGCATCTTACAGTTGAGGAAACTAAGACACAAGGATTTGCCTAAGGTTACATAGCTTTTCAGAGCAGTCTGGTTCTACAATGTTCTTAATCACTATACTATGCTGAAATTACAATGTTATTAAGAAAAATTAGGAAATTCAAGTATGAGAGATGAATTATTTTAAATGTTAAGTTTTGAGCTGGAGCTTCCTGGCAAGTAGCCAAACACAAGGACCCTTAGTTAAGGAAAAATCGGGAACAAACAGTAATTTTGGGAGACCTATGAGAAAGAATGTAGTAGAGAGGAACAGAGAGGTAGGGATTAAACTATGGGATGGAAGAAAGAGGAGGAGCTACGAAATAAATCAAAAGACCAATGAACCAGGTAGATTTAAATCCAGGAAATGTCTTAAAAGAAAGGGAAAAAGTCTTTTCAGGAGTGGTTGGGGATTAGTGAAGGCCATCACTGCATCTTTTGAGAAATCTGACAGTGAAAAGAAGGTTGACAGTACAGCAACTGGAGGTAGTGACAACACAGATTTTTTTTTTTTTTCAGACAATGGAAACTGGAGAAACAGAAAGGAAAAGACCAGTGGTTAATAAGGTATTGAAAATATAAGGCCCTAGGAAAGTAGTGGTGGAAAGAGGAAGTGGGAAGGGATGGCATACATAGTCCAGGCAGAAGGATTGGCTTTGGAGAGAAGGGAAAGGGGAATGGGTTAATTTGGAGAGAATTTTTGAGACCACGAACAGGAGGTGGTTACAGATATTGTAAGATGGAGAGAACATCAAACCAGAATTGGAGTCTCATAGCTTTGAGCCCAGGAAATTAGATGAAGTTATATCTATTAGCACGGATTGGGACTGGCACCTTTAATAACAAGGAAAGCTAGAAACAGTATTTGCGGAGATTACAATTCGAAGTTAACCAGAGACTAGTAAAAAAAAAAAAATCTATTACAAGTGGGAGTCCACTCACGAATCCATACCCAATCTGGTCAATTATGACTTCCTCCAGCGAAAAGGCACACACCTTATAACCTTTGGGAGAAAAACCAGAAATAGGGGTAAGTACTTTATAGCCCTTTAGACTCAAAAGGAGTTGAGCTATTCTAAGGTCAGATTAAAATAGAGCGGGCTATAGCGATTAAGAATTTAGCCACACATGGGGCTAATGACCCGGCAGAGTATTCACTTTCGTAGCCGAAAGTTGTAAGCAGGTTAAAGGTAGAAGCCCAGCCACGGAGAGGCAGGCGGAGGGCAGGGGCAAGCAAGATTCAACAGAATAGTTTGGTCTTGATCTCAAGTTAGTGATCATTTCCCTTCCGGCAGCTAGAAGGCTAGGCTAGGATTCTCACGTCCTTTTCAGAGCCTCTGAGAGTAGTCCTAGGCTGTGGGAGGAGAAATCTAATTCCAGTGTGTCTCTATTTTCCCAGTCTAGGGATATTCTCTTCCCACTAACTAGCCAATGCTGCCGCCTTATGCAAAGCCGGCACCATGGAGAGGATTTGTTTTACAGAGGCAGGATGACGCCAATCGGCCTCTGGCAGGCAGTGTTCCGTCTAGATTCACGGCGGGGAAAGTCCCAAACAGTTCCCTAAACCTTTTCACTCCCGCCTGGTGAAAGCGCCTCGTCAACAATAAATCGCTAATACAATGCTGCTCTGACGCCCTTGTTAAACCCGGGAGAGCGACAGCTGAGCTTTGCGCGACCGCTCCCTCCAGTTTTCGCAGCGTGTCTCGCGGGCGGTGGGTGGGAGCAGCAGTAGCCAGGCTGGGCCGGAGGGACGTGCCAGCCCTGCGACCTGGGGAGGAGCCTAGATGAAGGAACCGGGGACGTCTTCCTTCCTGGGTCTCTGAGAAGCTCCAAAAATGGCGGGCGGCAACTCGGTGAGCCGGCCGCGCAGGCGCCGCGACAGCCGTCCTTCCGCCTGAGTTGGGCGGCCCAAGAATCATCCATAGCGCCCTCACCCAGAAGTATACGCAGCTCATGATTGGCTGAGCTGCGCGAGCGCTCCCTGTCGGGGCGGAGCCGCCACGCCGCAGCCACGTTTCCCGCCCCGCTGTTGCGCGTGCGCGCAACACCCGCAGGAAAGCGTTTGCGCGCGCCCCCGTCGCGGCCCCCAGCTCGCGCCTCAGCTCCCTCCCCTTTCCGAGCAGGCCCGTCCCGTCAGCGAGGCAGTGAGCACCGTGGCCAGCAGAGGGCGGTCCGGACCCAAGTCTGCAGCGGCGCCATTGGCGTGTGGAAAATGCCACCAGATGGCGGGTTAGGATTGCAGCTCCGTTGAAGGCGCGGTCCCCGCTCCCGAACCCCCGGCGACCACCCCGTAACAACCCCCCCACATCGGGAATAACACACCGGAGACTTTTGGGGGGAAACTAGGTCGACGGCCGGCGGCGCCCGGATGGGCAGCTGAGGTGAGTGCGGGCGGCGGCGACGGCGGCGGGGGGCGGGAAAGAGGGGGAATGCGGCGGCAGCAGCGCGGGGGCTGGAAGCGCCGATCCAAGATGGAGGCCGGGCGAGAGCGAGAGAGCGCGAGCGGGGAGCGGGCGGGCCGGGCGCGGGCTCCGCGCGGGGGAGGGAGGCCGCGCGGGCCTGTGCGGGGCGCGGCGGTCGCGGGCCGTCCGAGTGCCCGGAGAGGCGACTGTGGGCGCGGCTGGCACCCTGGCGCCCTCGTAGCTCTCCACCCCTCCCGCGGGCCCCGAAATTTTTGCCCCCGCCCGCCCCGGCGCTACGGCGACAGGCGCGGAAGCCTTTGTGGCGCGCTCGGGCCCGCCGCCAAGCCCGCCCTCCGCCCCCCCCGCCCGGGCTCTCGGGACTCGCCCGCGCCCAACGGGGCTGGGCCGAGGCAGGCTGGCGCGAATGCCTTCCGCCGCTCGCCGACCTGCGTTTCTGCGGTGTTTTAGCGGCGGCGTCGTCACATGACAGCGAGCTCGCTTTGGCGGAGGGGCCTGGGGGTCGCTCGGCGTGGCGGCTGGCCCAGGCCTCTTGTGGGTGGGGTGGGGCAGGGGGCTAGCGACTGGGGGTGACGGGGTGTGGAAGCCGGGCTTTCCAGCTATCTGCCTTCCCCGCCCCCGACGGGGCCTCCTTGTGAAACGTGTACAGGCCCGAGCACTGCCCCGCTAGTTTGCCAGTCCCCCGGGAGACGAGGCCAATAAAAGTTGTTTTCCCTCCTTTCTCAGGGTGGGGGCGGGGTGGGAAACTGGAGCGTCTGGAGTTGGACCTGAGCCTCGTTTGGAGGGTCCGAACAGGGTGCTACTTGTGTGGTGTAGGTCCTAAGAAATTTTTAGGCTTTAGGATTGTCATGTCACCCCATCTTCCCACATTTGAAATGTTATCGATTCTCTTCACACTGCGGGGAATCGTGTCCCGGACGTATCAGTCATGGGATGGTTTTGGATGCTTATAGAATTAAAACAATGCTATTTGTGATAACGAATTAATTGCTGTTAAAGTTGGTGATTAGATAATGAATATAGTTTATTCTTGAGGTTATGATCAGGACTGTATTTTGCATCTTCTTAGCAAAAATAGTCTTTGTGAAAGTATCTGAATTGGCGTGGAGTTGTATGATTTGTAACTTATGTGGAATTTGTTGTGACTCTTGGTTTTCCGTGTGTTTTAAGAAAATTGCAATTTATGATGGTGAAGCATTTATGGAAATACACAGAACAGTGAAAATAAAAACGACTTGTTTATTGTGTGATATATAATACCTTGTTCTCATGTTCATAATGTATGAAGAATAAAGATTAAAAAAATTTGTCCAAGGAGGGAAATATGGAAAGACCATATTGCTTTTGATTTTTGAGAATGCTTATAAATTGTCACCTAAATAAAGTTATAGAAAACTAGGTGTTTTGACAGAAATTTTTTTCTTTACATATTCATAATGTATTTGAGTAAACCACATTCATTCAAGTGATCATTTTTACAAACTACTTTTGAGCAGACATTTTTCTGTATCCACTTTAGTTTTGGTGTTCTGATAAAGCTAGGGAATATTTACATAGATATGAAATGTGGAAATATGTTATTAGGATTTTCTCCTTTGAGAAGAGTAATACAATTATTGTTAATATGAATGGCTCTTTTAAGGTGGTAAGGGAGCTGTGGTATAGGGAAGAAGTGGGCCCTAGCTTTGTGATCTTTAGGATATTACTCTTTGAGCCTTACTTTCCTTCATCTCTGAAATGGGAGTGATATGGTTTAACAAAATGTGTGTGTAAAACCCTTTTTTAATTGCTATAACTTAGCATTTATACTTTATACAGTTTTAATCTTGTTTCCTTGATTCTGGATCTGTATATTTTCATAATCTCAGCACTATGAGAAAATACGATATACTTTGGGGAAAAGGTACATGCCTGTTTCCCCTTTTATTTTCTTTATTGCTTTGTGCTGTGTCTTTTATATCCTTATTTTCTTTTGATGCATAACAAATTACTACAAATTTAGTAGCTTAACATTTATTTATTTCAGGTTCTATAGAAGTTTAGGTAGGTGTAGTTGGGCTCTCTGTTTAGCATCTCACTGGCTGAAATCAAGGTGTCAGCTATGGCTACAATTCTTATCTGTGGCTTAGGATCCTCCTTCAAGGTCACAGCTTGTTGATGGAATTAATTTTCTTGTGGCAGTGTGACTGAAGTCCCCATCTTCTTGCTAGCTGTTGGCCAAGGATTGCTCTCAAACCTTGCCATGTGACCACACAGGCAGTTCATACATAACATGGCTGTTTGCTTTTATTCAGGCAGAGCAGGAACCAGTCTCTCTTCCCTCTGACTTCCCTTTAAGACCCTTTTAAAAAGCTTACCACATTAGGCTGTGCCCACCCAGATACTCTCCTTTTTGGTAAACTCAACTGATTAAGAACCTTAATTACATATGCAAATATCTCTTTTGTCACGTAATTACAGGAGTGATAGCCTATTATATCTACAGGTCTCTACTACACTCAAGGGGAGGGGATTATACAAAGGTGTGGGTCATTGGAGGTTCTTAAATAATTTTGCCTGCCAAGGAGAAAGAAGTATCTTTACATTAGCTTGTTTAGAAACTGGACATGTAAGGAGAACAGTAGCCCCACTTGATCAGTTCTTAGTCTTTTCCTCTTTTTCTTTTCCTATATTTCCTGGTACCTCAGTTTAAGTACCTCCTTCTAGAAAAGCATTTTATTGGACTGAGAGGAAATTAAAAATAAAAACTAAAGTTAAAAAAATTAAAACAAAAGGCAATGGGGGAAAGGAAATTAAGTAATTCTTGCCATTTTTTGATGCCTATTGTTTTTAACTATTTTAGAGATGAAATTGGATCTCAGAGATGTTAAGGGACTTAAATGCTTAGATTACATTTCTGTTAAGTGGCAGACACACACATTCGTTGAATCAGACATTTGCTGTGGCATGATTGGTCCAGCAGCTTGTGAGGAGAGAATTCTTACGAAGAAGATAGTTATTTGAATGCATTAAGAGTAGGGATATTATTGGTAAAACAAAGAATGTAGCAGAAGTTTGATCATGGCATGTATTTTAATAGTCCAAGAAGCAAAGTATTTTCAAGAGTAGGCAATTAGGACAGTATTAGGTAAGGATATCAAGCTTAAGACAAGATAACTGGGAGTTAAAATTGTTAGGGAGATACAGCTTAATTTTTAAATACAGAGATGATGTAGTAGGGACTTGGTGAATCTTTGTCAACTGAATAAAAATGTGAATCTTTAGAATTTAGATGATTGTTGCTACTGTGGTACTCTGTAGGGAAAAAGTTGAAAGCACAGACCTAAAAAGATGTTCTTTATAAGCCACAGAATGAGAAGATTCTTGAGGAAGGAGTTACCATTGTGTCTATAGTCAATTTTCTGTCATTTTGGTAGTCGAGAGGACAGAATCCTGGCTTCCTATCTTTTAATGCTGAGAGAAACCTTGTCCTATTGAGAAACGTGAACTTTAAGTAGGTCATAGTTAGTCCATTTGGTTTGGTAGAATCTTTTCTCCTTGTAACACACTCCTTATTGCTTACTTCAGATTTTTTTTTCCTCTTCTAAATCTCTGTTCTTGCTAGTCAGTACTTGAAGGACATCTCAAGTTCTACCTTCTTTATAAAATAATAGTCCTTTTTGCCATGGGCCTAAATGATGTGCCAGTTAGTTGTCCTCTCTATGGAGTTTTGTTGTAAATATCTATAGCAATGCTTTTAACTTACTAGAAAGTAGCTGTTACAAAAACATTGTACACTGTGGCCCAGTATACACATGCACACACACACACAGGAAAGAAAAGTTTCATGAACTAATATTTAATCTTTATGTAGCATACCCTGATATTTTCTGATCTTTTTATTAAGATTGCTGCTTGCAACTTAACTAAGAGATTATAACTCACAGGATCACACAGTTGGAAAATCACTGAAGTATATTCTCATTGTTAGAAAGTAAAGTGCAAAGTAGAGCAATAAGAAGAAACCATTTCACTTCCATCAGATTGATAAACATTAAAAAGTCTCATAATATCAAGTGTTGAAGACAATGTAGAGAAATTATACTCCAGCTTTTGGTAGGGATGTAAATTGATACAGTCATTTTGGGAAAGCATTTTAGTAGGAGTATTTAGTAAATTGAAGATACACATATTTTAAACCTAGCAATTATACTCCTGTCTTTAGACTCTTGATGAGAGAAATTCTTATATACTAGGATATGTGAACAAAATGTTCATAATAGCCTTATTTGCAGTAGCCAAAATTCAGAAATAAACTAAATGTCAGTGGTAGAAGGGAAAGTTAATGGTGGCTTTCAAAAGTTAAAATAATCTTAGTTCCTGGGATAACCTCACTTGGTCACAGTATATTAAGCATCCTTTTTGTATTTACTAATATTTTATTAGGGATTTTGGCATATTTCTTAAAGAGGGATATTGTTTTGTATTTTTGTTGTAATGTCTTTGTCAGGTTTTGGTATTAGGTTTATTATGACCTCATAAAAAAAAGATTGGGAAGTGTTCCCTCTGTTTACTGAAAGAGTTTGTGTAATACTCTAATTAATTCTTCCTTGAATGTTAGAATTTATCAATAATACCATTTGGACCTAGAATTTTCTTTATGGGATGTTTTTTGGTAAATTCAAATTCAGTTTTTATTCTAGACATAGGACTATTCAGATTTTCTGTTTCATCTTGTGTCAGTTTTGGTAGATTGTGTTTTTAAGAAATGTTGTTCATTTTATCTAATTTGTTGGTATAAGTTGTTTATAAGATTCCCTTGTTAGCCTTCTAATTTCTGTAGGGTCTGTGGTGATGTCTCCTCTTTAATTTGTAGTATTGTTAATTTTTTTTTTTTTATCTTGACCAGTCTAGTAGTTTATCAATTTTTTTTATCTTTCCAGATAATCAGCCTTGCTGATTTTCTATATTTGTCTTTACTATCTCATTGATTTCTGTTCTTTATAATTTTCTTTCTTCCACTTACTTTGCCCTTTTTTTCCTAGCTTTTTAAAGTGAAACCTTAGGTCATAGATTTTAGGCATTTCTTGTTTTCTAATAAAAGCATTTAAAGCTATAGATTTCCCTTTAAGCACTGTTGCTGCATTCTACAGATTTTGATACATTATATTTTTAATCATCATTTAGTTTGAAATCATTTCCAATTTGCTTTGTGACTACTTCTTTTACCTATGGATTATTTAAAAGTATGTTTAATTTTCAATATGTGGGATTATTCTAGATACTTTATTATATTTAACTGAATTTCATTTTGAAATCGAAGATTATACTGTATATGATTTTAGTCCTTTTAAATTTATTGAGCTTTGTTTTATGGGCCAGCATATAGTCCATCTTGGTTAATGTATCTTTCACATGTGAAAAGAATGTATATTCTGCAATTATTGGGTGTAGTATTCTATAAATATCATTTAGATTAAGGTGTTTTAATAGCGATTTTCAAATCATCTGTGTGTTTACTGATTTTTTTTTTTTTTTTTTTTGGTCTTGTTCTATCAGTTGCCACGAGGAAAATTATTCAACTGTGACTGTGGAATTGTCTATTTCTCACTTAATTATGTCAAATTTTACCTCATTAATTTTGAAGTGCTGTTGTTAGACACATAAAATTTGTGATTGTTGTGTTTTGACAAATTGACCTTTTTATCTTTATGAAATGTCTTTGTATTTCTGGTGATAATCTTTGTCTTGACATCTGCTTTATCTGATATTAACATAGCCTTGAGCTCTTTCCACAATATGTCTTTTTCCACCTGTTTACTTAAAACTCTTTTTCATTATATTTAAAGTGCACTTTTTGATAGTACCATATATATATTTGAGTACTTTTAAATCCCTTCAATATGGAAGTGAAATCTCTCTTTCAGTTATAGTAAACATTGGTTGTATGCTAATGCCTGTGAAGAACCTTGAAGGGTTTGAGATTCTACCCTAATATTTGCAGGCTAACAAGTTAATGTGGCATAGTTTAATGGGTGCTGGCAGAAGCCCTGAAATGACTCAGTCAGAGATGAAGAGCAATGCATTACAGCAGTAGCCAGAGAATCAGCATTTGCATTAGATCTCTGAACCCCCATTTGCCCAGAACAGTGGGAAGAGGTCTAGATGATACCTGCACATGGAGTGGGTTGCATTACAAGAGAGGAATCCGAAGTTTAAGGAAATTCATATCTTTTATACTGGGAAATAAGTATGCCTTTTGCTGTGGTAGAGACATTCTCTCTCTTTCAGGACTCTCCACTATATGTAAACATCCTTGGAAAACATCAGAACAAAGGCATTCAGTGCCACTGTTCTCAAGACATGCAGAAAATTGAGAGAACCATGGAGAATTGTCTCTGAAAACTGCCAGATGGATTTCTCAATTTCTCTTTTGTTATTTGCTTCTTAATTTTTCTTCTGTTTCCTACATAGCTACAACCTAGCTTTCCAGGTTTATCCATGCACTGTACCTTTCTGTTGGTTTTATGCTGTCACTAAATTGGATTATGTACTTGTATCCTTTCTTCTCCCACATCTCTTTTGTGGTGTATATATATATATATGTGAGTAAGATAACACTCACTGAGCATTTATTATATATCAATAAACAATTACAGTAACTCCGTGGGATAGTTATTTTACTGATCCCTTTTACTGGTGAGGAACTGAGGCTTGGGTTAAAAGTCCCATGTTTGTAATTAGGGAGGCACACATTGTGGAGAAGCTTTTGTAGTATATTTCTTGACCTTAGTTGTAATTAAGTGGAGTGCTTGCTTTCAAATTCTTCAAGGAGTTATCTAGACTGACATATTGTACTGTATAATTGATATAGCTCACAAAAAGAAAAACAGGGAAAGCAAACAGCTATAGAATCAGTGTAAAATCTTTCCTGATAACTTCAGCCAACATTTTTCATCCTCTGTGTATATCACCTATTATTGCATTTATTGTTGGCATCATAAGGTTTAGTAAAGTGGTAGTGTTCGTAAGGCACAGTATCCTGTGTAATGTTTTAAACTAATTGTCCCGAGCTAGTAAGTAATAGAGTCAGGATTTGAACCCAGGCTTAATTTCAGAACGCAGACTCTAAATCTCTTAGTGACCTATTTTTCTTTCAGCCTTATTTCTGCATGCTGAAATGCTTTGCATTTTGAAGTTTTATTTTACAGAGATTGGTTTTCTTCCCTATTCCACCATGTAATACTTGTGTTATCTTGGGTAGAACATTTAATTTCTGGAGACTTCAATTATCTTATCTCTATGATGGGAATACAGTTAAGATTCTTTCTTATTTATTTTATCTTTAAAAATGTACTTAATTTTTAATTGACAAAAATTGTATATATTTATGGTGCATAACACCATGTTTTGGTGTATGTATACATTACGGAATGGTTAGATCAAGCTAATTAGCACATGCATTACTTCACATTTTTTTGGTAGTGAGAACACTTAAAATCCACTCTCTTAAGCAATTTCAAGTATACAATACATTGTTATTAACTATAGTTACCATGTTGTACAATAGATCTCTTGAACTTATTCCTCCTAACTGAAATTTTGTATCCTTTGATCAGTATCTTCCCAATTCCTGTCTTTACCATCAGACCCTAGTAACTCATGACTATTTACCATCAGCCCCTGGTAACCTATGACTCTACTCTCTGTTTTATGAGTTCAACTTTTTTAGATTCTGCATACAAATGAGATCATGAGGTATTTGTCTTTCTGTGCCTAGGTTATTTTGTTTAACATAATGTCACCCAGGTTCATCCATGCTCTTGCAAATGACAGGATTTCCTTCAGTTAAGATATTTTTCAACAATATTTTTTATGAGTGCTTATCCCATGTCTGGTAGTGGGTATACAAAGTTGGTAAATATGGAGGTTCTGTTCTTAAAAGGCTTCTGTTCTATTGAGAGAGATTTAAAACAAAAGAAACAAAACCCCAAAAGCAACAAAACAAACCAACAGGAATAATGCATGAAATGTTGTGGATGGGGGAAAGTAGGTTCAGGATACTTAGGAAGCATAAAGTATGAAGTTAAGAGGAGATGCCTTTCTCCCTGTCAGCCCCCTACCTGAGTAACAATAGATTATTTTTATGTGTCAGGAAGTGACAGACAGAAGTCCGAAGAGTTTTTCTGCAGAGTCCTTTTGTTTTCTAATCAAGATAACATTATTGGTTAAATATTGCCTCTGCTGTTTTTTGACTTTCTGACAAGATTTCCCTTCGTAATTACTGAATTGGTTTAAAGGTCCAGGTGGTAGTTTGAGACACCACTGCTTGTCTTCTCAATTTTAGAGAGGCAGAAAAAAGGTGTTTTATACATAGTCAAGCATGACTATGACCTGGTTCTCTCCTTTGAGGTACTTGCCTCCCTTTTTTATCCTAAAGCTCAGAGTTAAGTGTGATTATATCAGGTTACAATTTTTCCTGTCTCATTTGGGGCACTGAGAGGTAGCTAACCTCTGTTCTCTAGCACAGGTAGTACAAACTATCAAGTGTGTAGAAACATAATGCAAGATACAAAAATTAAAGAATATCTTAAGCTGTATTCTATTTTATTGTTTTAGCCTAAGTTAACTTTTGGGAAGAAAATACTGTACTATGTATCATGTGCTGCTATTATAGTTAAAAAGCTATATGGGTGAAGGAAGCTTATGGGTGAAGGAAGCACTGTCACATGATAAATGGCTAAGAAAGCCATTGTCCATTGTCCAAGAGAGTTCCTGGCACTGGAATCGCACTGTTGTGTCAAATTCTGACTCTATCCCTTTCTGGCGCACTGTTGTGTCAAATTCTGACTCTACCCCTTTCTGGCTATGTAAATTTGGACAAATTCTTTAACCTCTCAAAACCTCAGTTTTACCGTCTGTAAAGTGGGAATAATAATAAAAATATTCTATTCTAATAGCTATAGTTAAAAAAGTTAACTTTTAACCATTAGACTATATTATGTTGTACACAGATCCAAAGAACATTAATCTTAAAAGATGAATAAAATTATTATCTAGATAAATGGTGAGGTTACTTTCCAGAAGCAAAGAATTTTTTTTCTTTTTTTTTTCAGACAGAGTCTTGCTCACTCTGTTGCCCAGGCTAGAGTTTAGTGGCATTGTTAGAGCTCAGTGCAACCTCAAAGTCCTGAGTTCAAGCAATCATCCAGCCTCAGCCTCCCAAATATCTGGGGCTGCAGGCGTGTAGCACCACATCCAGCTAATTTATTTTATCTTTTGTGGAGATGGTGTCTTGCTGTGTTGCCTAGGCTGATCTCAAACTCCTGGCCTCAAGTATCCACTTCGGCTTTCGAAAGTGTTAAGATTACAGGTGTGAGCCACTGCACCTGACCAAAAGAATTTTAATTAATTGGTTCTTACCAGCTTGAAGAGCTAGCAGTAGATTAAAACTTTATTGATGAGAATGGTCAGATGATTAGGTACTGTGGTTAATTGAGAGAGAAAAGTTATAACCAGTGTTTTCTGCTTATTATTAAATATATTTCAAAAATTAGGCCCTTTTTCTTTCCTTAGAAAAGTACTACATCCTAGAAAGTTATTTTAATGCTTTTTTAGTAACTGGTAAATTTTGATGGCTTTATCAGGATTATTTATGAATATGTCTTTACATGTATAATTCTGCAAACAAAAGGAATAGGGATGAATCTTTTCCAAGAACAAAACGTATCCTGGAAGGTTACCTTTTACAGTAAGTTCCTAGACAAAATGACATGATAGATGACTGTTTTTTCCTCGTGTTGTAAGAGTGGGATACAAACAACAAAATTGTGGTTAACTAAGAGGTTTTTTTTTTTGAAGTTATAGACAGTTAAGATTTTATTTTATAAGTATAAAGGCAGCATGGTGTAGAAAAGAGAAAACTAGCAAAGGGCTAGAGATCTTAGTTTTAATTGCAGCTCAACCACTAGCTGTCTTTTATTTTATTTTATTTTATTTTTTTAAAGATACAGCATGGGCTGGATGTGGTGGCTCATACCTATAATCCTAGCACTCTGGAGGTGGAGGCTGGAGGATCACTTGAAGTCAGGAGTTTGAGACCAGTCTAAGCAAGAGCCAGACCCTGTCTCTACAAAATATAGAAAAAATTGCCAGCTGTGGTGACATACACCTTTAGTCCTAACTACTTGGGAGGCTGAGGCAAGAGGATCACTTGGGCCCAGGAGTTTGAGATTGCATTGAGCTATGATGACGCCACTGCACTTAGGGTGACAGAGCTTCTGTTTCATAAAAAATAAAAGAAATACATAAAGATACAGGGTGTTGCTCTGTGGCTCAGACTGCAGTGTAGTGACACCATCACAACTCACCGCAAACTCCAAGTCCCAGGCTCAAGCAGTCCTTTTGCCTCAGCCTTCTGAGTAGCTGGGAGTACAAGGTGTGTGCTACCATGCCTGACTAATTTTTATTTTTTGTAGAAACAGGGTCTCCCTATATTGCCCAGGTTGGTCTTGAGCTCCTGGCCTCAAGCAGTTCTTCTGCCTTGGCTTCTCAGAGTGCTTGCATTATAAGTGTGAGCCACTGTGTCCAGCCAGCTGTGTGTCTTTGAGTCATTATTTCTCTGGGCCTCAATTTCTTCATCTCTAAAATTAGTGTCTTGGACTGAATATTTGGTTTCCAAGATTCTTTTAACTTTTTTTAGTCCCTCTTAAAATAATCATGAAGTCAACTTTTAATCAGGTAATGCAGTTTTTGCTTTGGAAGTCCTTAGTTCAGAAAGACCTAAGTGTGCTATTTTACCTCCCCACCTTCCACCTGTTTATTAGAATAATTCATTCTTTCCTCTTATTGATAAGTGTCATAGACCAAATACAGTGTTGATATTTAGATAGCATTTATAGTTTTTGGTGCCAAGTGTGGGTGTTTGCTTCTTCATTGATGTGATGAAAAAGATAGATTGGCAGGCATTTCTATATAATTTTATTCGTTGAGTCGCTCATCAAGCATTTATTGAACATCAGCAATGAGCCATACCTGTGGTTGTAAAGATATTAAAGCACAGTTCTTGTTTTCCTAAAGTATGGAGGGGGCATATCAAGACTCAGAATTTAGGGCTGGATGCAGTGGTTCACACCTGTAATGCCAGTACTTTGGGAGGCCAAGGCAGGAGGATTGCTTGAGGCCAGGAATTCGAGGCTGCAGTTAGCTATGATTGTGCTACTGCACTATAGCCTGGGTGACAGGGCAAGACCCTGTCTCTTAAAAAAAGAAGGAAAAAAAGAACTTTCATACCCTTCTTCAGAAATCCTTTCCTTATAGTCTTACTGCTCCTTCCTCTCTCCTATCCAAGGTTGGTCTAAG
Source organism: Lepilemur ruficaudatus (assembly GCA_963574885.1). NCBI lineage: Eukaryota > Metazoa > Chordata > Mammalia > Primates > Lepilemuridae > Lepilemur > Lepilemur ruficaudatus. The sequence continues at coordinate 2,573 of CAUYRT010070297.1, read as the reverse complement.
TGCTCTCTCTTTGCCTTTGTGCTTTAGTGGTACACTGTGCCAGGACTGCGATGAATGGCTGTGGAATTGGTGCCCTGCAATAAAGGTACCTGGCCAGGTGCCCTGCAATAAAGGTACCTGGCCACGTGGGAGGCTGAAATCCAGAGTTTATTCTGCTTGACAAACTGCCCATTTGCCTTTTTCGTATTTTCCAATTTTACATGTCCAGAGGAGTCAGCCTTTTCTAATTTTTTTTTGTTGTTGCTATTTTTTGTATTTTCAGTCTGTGCGTTTTTTTTTGTTTTTTGTTTTTTGTTTTTTTTTTTGAGACAGAGTCTTGCTCTGTTGCCTGGGCTACAGTGTGTGACATCAGCCTATCTCAAAGCAATCTCAATCTCCTAGGCTCAGCAATCCTCCTGCCTCAGCCTCCCACATAGGCAATAGGCAAGCACCACCGCTGGCTAAATTTTTCTGTTTTTAGTTGCGCTGCTGAGTTTTTCTATTTTCAGTAGAGACCAGGGTCTCACTCTTGCTCCGGCTGGTCTTGAACTCCTAAGCTAAAGCCATCCTCCTGCCTTGGCCTCCCAGAGTGCTAGGATTACAGGCATGAGCCACCACTCGTGGCCAGCCTTTTCTAATTCTTACAAAAAAATCTGTGTGTGCCAGCAGATATCTACCCTGTACATTAGTGTACCATTAACAATATTCTGTTGTGCTTTTTTTGTAGTCAACTTTATAGTAGGTAATGAATGCCTTGAGGTGGTTTGTTGAAGTGAACAGATGCTTCCTGAAGGAGGTGAATTCTTATGTGAATTTTGAAAGAGAAGTGAAAGCCGGGCTAGAGTGGGATGGTGGAAATGGGAATTCACATTCCAAGTGAGGGAACAGTATATGCAGAGTCAGAGCTGGGATCTAGTATAGCCCAGTTGTTCTCATAATGTGATCCTGTTAGACATGCAGATTCTTAAAGCTCACCCTAGGCCTGCTGACTCAGAAATTATGGGGATAGAGACTAACAATCTGTCTTTTAACAGGTCCTTCAAGTGATTTTGATGCAGGCTGAAGTTTGAGAACCACTACTGTAGCCCATCTTTCTCTAAGTGTTACTTGAGTGTGTTTGGAGTATGGGGTGGCTGTGGAAGAGTAACTAAAATACACAGTGTATTTTAGTGGTGACCAGAGAGTGCCAAAACTAAAGAGTTTGAACTCTGTCCTTAGGCTAGTGGCTGCACATTAGAATCACTTAAGAGCTTTAATGTTTGGGATTTACCCCAGACCAACTGAACCCAAATTTCTGAGTTTTCTGATGCACAGTGAGGGTTGTGACCTATATAACTGACGGGACTTGGTTACTGATCTTAATAGTGTACGTGTTTTTTGAAAATGTGTCAAATGCTGTGTCAACTAGTATGGTAATTAAATAATGTAGTAATCTTATATAGGTATTATTCCCATTTCACAGGTAAGGTAGAGAGGTTAAGTGCCTTTTTCCAACATTATATAGCTATATAATGGTGGTTTGAGTCCAGGTTTTTGTGACTCTGAGGTCTAATCTAATCTCTTAAGCAATTAAAAAAAAATCCTGAGGTTCATGAACTGGGATGGGAAAATAATCACATCTTTATTTTCACTAACCTCTAACTGAAGTTTAGCAGTTCCTTCAATTAAATAATTTATTTATTTTTAAATTTAAGAGATGTGATCTTGCTCTTTTGCCCAGGCTGGAGTGCAGTGGTATGGTCATAGCTCACTGCAGCCTTGGACTCCTGGGCTTAAGCGATCCTTCCACTTCAGCCTCCCAAGTAGCTGGGACTACAGCCATTAGCCGCCATACCCGACTCATTTTTTATTTTTATTTTTGTGGAGAGAGTGTCTCACTGTGTTGCCCAGGTGGTCTAGAAGTCCTGGCCTCAAGCAATCCTTCTCTAAAAGTTCTGGGATTACTGGTGTGAGCCATTGTTCCTGGCCTTAGAGGTTTTTTTTTTGTTTTGTTTTGTTTTAAAGGCTGGTCAAGTGAAGCAGTGGGAGCTGCCCTCAGCTTTGAATGTAGGCAACAAATCACTGTTGTATTAGCAATACCTCTTTTGTCACTAATAGAAATTTGAAGTATTTTCAATATTACAGATGTTATAGATATCTCAAAATATAATATCTCCTAATCAGTACTTCAAAATTAGTCTAGTTGTTAGAGCCAACTTGTATTTACTGTGTTAAAGAAGCACATTATATAATATCTCAGGTTTGCTTTTTTAAAATAATGTTGATAATTATATTTGAATGTAATTAATTTCTCTTGTAAGCATGGTACCATTCACTGAGAAGGAGACTTTAGTAGATAGCTTGCTGTAGGGTAGATAGAAGATAAAAAAATCCATTTTTTTGATTAACCCTTATAATAAAGATCCTTCTAGAAGAGACAGTCTCTCTCGCCTTCCTTACCTCTTTTTTATTTGTTTTTTTTTTTTTTTTTGAGACAGAGTCTCACTCTGTTGCCCGGGCTAGAGTGCCGTGGCGTCAGCCTAGCTCACAGCAACCTCAAACTCCTGGGCTCAAGCAATCCTTCTGCCTCAGCCTCCCAAGTAGCTGGGACTACA
>CAUYRT010070296.1:0-25798 GCA_963574885.1 Lepilemur ruficaudatus | reverse complement strand
GGCATTTTTTTTTTTTTTTTTGAGACAGTGTCTCACTCTGTTGCCCAGGCTAGAGTGAGTGTCGTGGCATCAGCCTAGCTCACAGCAACCTCACACTCCTGGGCTCAAGCAATCCTTCTGCCTCAGCCTCCCGAGTAGCTGGGACTACAGGCATGCACCACCATGCCCGGCTCATTTTTTTTTTTCTGTATATATTTAGTTGGCCAATTAATTTCTTTCTATTTTTTTTTTTTTTTAGTAGAGACAGGGTCTCGCTCTTGCTCAGGCTGGTTTCAAACTCCTGACCTTGAGCAATCCGCCCGCCTCGGCCTCCCAGAGTGCTAGGATTACAGGCGTGAGCCACCGCGCCCGGCAACACAGGCATTTTTGATACTGTATTTGCTCAGTATTTCTTCATTTAGTAGGCTAGATTCAAGGTGTAACATCTTCAAAAAAAAATAAAAGCCCTTAATCTTAGATGCCCTTAGTATATAAATAACTGCAGAAGAAAAGTATCACAACATACAATTGCATGGGGAAAGCATATTTGAATCATTGGGACAAGATAGATTTCATCAATAAGACTCACATCAAAAACTGACATCACATAAACCGAAATAGAATCCCACTTCCACCCAAACCATGTTGTATAGCTGGTTATGTTTCTCGCATTTTCAAAATTCTGATTTCAGCATATGTTCTATTTCTGATGAAAGCCATGAGTTCTGCCCTTCTTCTGAAAGCATTTATCTTCTTCCCCTTTGGGTGGCTTGTGATTTGGTTGGTCATGCATGGCTTGAAATTCTAGCCTTTTTGCTTCACTTTAGATAATAATTCTGGGTGTTTGGATCAGGATGTCAAAATTCCCTCTGCTCCATTCTCAAGTCCTAGTTTTAATTTCTTTATCATGCTGCAGTTCACGGTTATTAGATTTCCCTTGGACCTTTATTCAAAAGGTAATACATCAAATATGCAATGCGCCAAGCTTCTCTGCATACTGAAAAAAATATGCGCTTTGGTGTTTGGAACAAGATATGATATGTACATACATAAACATATTTGAAATCCAAGTGTCTCCTTCAGACCTTCCTTTAAAAGAAGCCAGAAAGTAGATCATGGTGGGGACAGAGATGGGGTGGGGGCAGATGGGGGGAGAATAAAATTGAGCTTTCCAAGATCAGTGCTTAACATAAAAATTTCATCACAATCTTTATCATCTTGCAGTGGTTGCAGAAAAGGCCTGGGCTCCCTCCACCTTTAACTTCCTAAAGTCGCCTATTTTACCTTCAAATCTGATGAAGTGTCAAAGTCATTTACCAGTAATGAGTTCTGCTGCAAATTTTATTTTGCTTGGAATTTAATTAATGGGCCAAAGACTTTCCATTGTGATTTGAGCAAATGAATAATAAATCAAGAAAGGAGATTTGTCAGGGAAGGAACATCTGTTTCTTACAAGCGTTACAACATGACTACAGCTTGGCTGTGCATTACCAGCACAAAGACAGTAGGAGTCCTCTCCGGTGGAGCTCTCTTCATTTATTGCTCCACTGAAGGTGAACAGAGAGCACTCTAATGGGCCTCTGGTGTTAATAAAAGCTTTGCGCTTCTCCAGTTTGGCTGTAGCCCCTTCCTTTAGGGTGTTACTGTCCTTAGTACATGGTTTGTTGAGCCACGTCAGGATTCTGCAGTGTCAGTACTTTACTGGATGATTAATAAGGGAAAGACAAATTCATAAGCAGAAACAATATGAAATTACCATCATATTAGTGTTCACTGTCATGCTTTTTATTTTGGGGGGTTTGTAAATGAGATCGTGATTGAAGTTAAGTACTTTGACTTGCACTGTCACAAAGCAAAAATAGGTCACCCGACCTGTTGGGCTTTGTCTAGTTAACCAATAACAGACTATCTAGAGTAGTGTGACTTTTGTAATAGTGTCAGAGCATCCGGTCGACGGTTAAAAAGAGGAGAAGAATGAGCCTATCCACCAAGGTCTGCACTTGTAGGGGAAAAAAGAGACAGGATGGTGCTTTCTCTGCTATTTATTGCTGGAACACACTTTGCTCCTATACACAAAGGAGGTTTAAGTGCTCACTAGGTAGGAATAAATTGCTTTATGAAAATTTGCACTGCAGGGTTCATGATGACCCTTGTGTAATGTTTATAATGTATGCCGAGCAGTAATGGGCGCTAATGTCATGCAGAAATAACACCGGGTCCTACGAGCTACCTTTTTCAAAAAAACCTTTTTTTGAAGGCTGGTAAGATGATAAGAAGAATTTCAAATTTTATGATTTTTTTATATGTCTCTGGAATACATCTTAGAGGAATGTATCCCTGATGAACTGAGTATTTCCCATCATTAGAATAATGTGCAGCCCCCCAAACAATTCTTTCCAGCATCCTGCGCCACGTTGCTCTGTTTGATATGGCATCCTTCATGCAATTTCTGTCTGAAATAGCTCTATAGAGTGAAAGCAAAAAATAGATGTATCAGCTGTGGGAGAGAAGACAACATGAAGACAGAGGAAGGGGTTATTTTGGACGGGGTCTAGTATGTACTGAGTTAACAGGATGGGCTAGGATTACTCCCATTTTCCAACATTTGGGAATCAAGAAAATAAATCTATGCCCCAAATTCACAGACTGAAAACCCTACTAACAGTTTGCCCCACAGATTCCTTTTAAACGTAAAAAAGGAAATTCTTAATTCCCTCCAGGAAAGGATTGCCAGGGAAAATACAGGATGCTTGGTTAAATTTGAATCAACAACTGATTTTTTTTTTTAGTGTAAGTATGTCCCATGCAACATATGGGACATACTTATACTAAGATGTATTCATTGTTGATTTGAAATTTAAATTTAACCAGGCATTCTGTATTTTATTTTCTAACTCTGGCCACTTTACTCCAGGGACAATTTCATATCATAAACATTAAAATTTACAGTGACCAATACATTATCTAGTGACTACAATGACTTAAAACATTGTTAAAATTTGTTTCATTAAGATTTAAAAACTATTGAACTTGAATAAATAATTTTGAGATACATTGGAAGTAATCAAATGTCTATTTATATAATTTACTTTAGAGATTCATATATATGTAAAATAATATACCAATTTTAAAAATATGACCAGGCATGGTGGCTCATGTCTATAATCCCAGCACTTTGGGAGGCCAAGGTAGGAGGATAACTTGACGTCAGGAGTTCATGACCAGAGAGGGCAACATAGCAGGACCTCATCTCTACAAAAAGCTAAAAGGAGGCTGAGGCAAGATGATCTCTTGCAGCCCACTGCAGCCCAAGAGGTTGAGGCTACAGTGAGCTATGATCATGCCACTGTACTCCAGCCTGAGTGACAGATTGAGACCCTGTCTCTATAAATAAATAAATAAACAAACAAACTTTGTCCACCCTCACATTTCAGGCCAGTCTTACTCAAACTCTTCCTTCACATTCTTGACATCAGTTTTTTTCATCACCACTGAGCCTCAGTTGTCATTAAAGAATTTTACAGTGGCTTTCCTTACACTTTCTTCTAAGCTGTTAGAGGTATAACACCATTAAATTTATATATGACAGTGTCACTAAAAATATTATCAGAAGCCATGATGCCTATTCATAAGTAATCTTTAAAAAACTTGATTACAATGGCAGCCAATACGTGTAATTGTGATATATTTGTGGTATACACTACCAGAATAATTACTAACTTGTGTTATAATTCTTTGACTTATTTTTTTCTAGCCATGTTTATCAGCAATATTAACTGGTCATTTAGGACTGTTCAACTGTTCATTTATTCCCCCCCAAACAAGATGTTACTTTTCAAAATGAAGTAATTGAGAGTAAGCTCCTTGGAAATGAGAAAGTTCGTAAGGCCTCAAATATATGGTAGCCCTCTCCTTTCTGAGGAATAATTGTTGGAAAATCTCTTGCCTTACATTGGGCTTGTAACAGAGCTATGCCTATTACAAGAGCTTGGGGGTAGATTTTGCAACTGGAAGTTATCAAGGTCACTTCTGGAACTAACTGACAGTGGCTATGCCTATTTTTCTTCTGAGTCACAGGAAACAAGAAAGACCTCATTTGGATGTATGTGTAGTGGGACCTCAGAAATTGGGAATCCACCCAGGCATGGTCAGGAACAAAACAATTAATCAAGGTAAAAGGAACAGAGTTATAAGCATATCCTACTTCTGTGATTCCATCTTTCTTAATTGTCTAGGTAAATTATATGTTAAAGTGAGGGTAAGAGTTCTTTATTTTATGTTTGAACATTTGATATTAATTAAATGATCAAGCTCATATGGTATATTAGTCACCTAATTCTGGACATTAATCTCTGGTTTAATATAGTTAAATTGTGTGTGTCTGCCTATCATGGGCATGTAGATACATGTATATAATATGTATTTATACAAACATACAGAGCAGGCAAGTGGAAGTTTACTTATGGAATGGCTTTTTTTAAAAAGCATGATAAGAGAAATTCACTTCTCAGTTTTAAAACTGGCTTTAGTCTTGTATTTCTAAGGCTTAAAGGCATTTATTGGACTGATATTTGAAAGCAATTCACGATTTTTAAATTCCCAACAAGCTGGCAACTGTCAGGGTTATACTATATAAAGTTTTAGAACGCAGTAGGATATTCTACAGAAAGTAGCTGCACCAAAAATTCATGTTGAATAGATTAACCAGGAAGTAAAGAAAAAAAAAAGACTGAAATGATTTCTTGCATAAAAAAACACTCCCACACCCCCAAATTGATTATGTAGAAATAATGTGAGGGTAGCCATTTTGTCTGAATATTCTCACACAATCATCAAAGTTGATCAATTCCCCTTAGTCACTCTTAGCTTGTTTTCTATCTCACTTTGCCCATGTAAACCTAGCCTTAAAATCAGTCTCGAGTTTTCATCTTTGAAAATGGAGGACTTAAATACCATAATTGATGATGTCATTTTCAGTGTGATGCCACTGAAACAGCTCACTCATAAAACGCCTCATTTCTACTTAGTCTTTGCCACATGATGGTCCCCTAGGGAGACATATCGGAGTCACCTGGGGGACTTTTTCCAAGTTCCTCCTTCATCCAGAGCAAGCAGGGCCCCCCCCCTTGAGAATTATTCTAACTGATGGGGTGTGTTGTGACCCTTAGGTGTGTTGGGGTAGAAAATAATCTGAAAACAGCCAATCAAATGAAAAGCCAAACATCTGGCCAATTATCAGCTATTTTCCATTATGCTGATATAGACAGTATGCAATCATTCAGATAACAAAATTTTCTTCTCAATCCAGTATGCTGCTTTAGACTCAGTGGATTCTATGGAGAAATATATTTTTTTCTACAATCATAAAGAAATGTCAGGCTGGTAGTCTTTTTTTTTTTTAATTTTTTTGGGAGAGTTCAACACAAAGTGGGCAGTAAAATTTCTTCTTGTGTTTTGATAATTTTTTTTATGAACCTCTAACAATTATGAAGAAATTTCTGTTCATAAAAGAGAGAGCCTTAACATAAGAGGAAATATTTGCATTGCAATTTCATCCATCAAAATCACATTGCCTAACTCTTAGTTATCTGGGTAGAATTACAGCTATTCCTCACACTTTACGTTGGTCAGATCTGCCCATTTCCTGGGCCTTGACCACAAGAGTGCTAAGATTTCATTCTCATTAGTACAGTTAGAAGGCATTTATCACTGGACTCCCATCCTTGTCCAGAAAGAAACCACAATGTGTTGGCCTCTCTCAAGAGGGTCAATACCATGCCTGGCTAGGAGATGCTCTCACAATGCAATGAAGTGGCATTTGGCACCTCTCTGTAAAACAGGGGTGTTTGTATTTTAGGTTACTAGTCTTGTTTATTTAATTATGGATTCAGGTCAATTTGTATGAATTTAGTACAACACACATACAAAACTGTTCTGTTGGATTTCAGCAAAATTACTCTGTTTATGGAGGGGGTGCTGAGAATGTTGACTGTGAAAGAGGTTCTCTATTGAGGAGGCCAGAATTTGGTCTCATGGAATATTTCAGCTGGTCAAGTATTTTTGTAAGGCTCATCCTTAGTAGCAGTTACAACTATGTGGGCAGAGAAAGAATACTTTTCGACAAGAGATCCAAGCAAAGTGCGATGTTTATAGTCTACTGAGATTTTTCCAACCAGTCATGGAAGTCTCTTATTCCAGAACATACCTTCTGTGGGAAGGGGAAATGCTTGAGCCTTCAGTCTGTATGTTCTCACATAATAGCTAGGAAGGGAACACTTTCATTTAAAGAGTTGGGGACAGAAAGGGGCGGGAGGCAGATAAACCCATGCTTATGGATGGATTTTCCAAAGTAGCAAGAGTTATTACATTCCCGCCACAAAAGGCCTTCTTTCCTCATACCTGAGTGTTTATACTTACTTTCCTTTTACCTGTCACACTCTGCACTGACTTCTCCCCTCAACTTTCTGTGGCTGGTTTCTTCTCACTTTTTAGGTCTTAGCTTACACATTCCAAACTTAAAGTCCTTTGCTCCCAAATAGATTCAATCTCTCCTTAACCAGCTACCCCCTCACTATTTACTACCACTGCAACCTGATAATTTCTTTCATAACAACTGTCACTTAAATATCTTCTATTCCAGGTACTCTCTTCTATTTCCTTTACCTGAAACCATTGATGCCAGGTGTATTTCAGAATTCAGATTTTTATTTTTTCTTTTAGAAAGATGATATGGTATATAAACAATATTTTGAGGAATCTGGGATAGCACCTGTAATCAAGCACATTAATATTTCTGCATTAAAACGTACAAATATCATGGGATCAATAGATAAAGAAGGATTTACTTCAATATAGATAATATTGTATTACCAAAGGGGTTTAAAAAAATACTTTCTGTTTTTAGAGCTTTATCAAATAACTGCTAAGGGATTATGACTTGAATTTTTTGTTCATTTATTTGTTCATGGTCTGTTAACACACTAGCCTATAACTTCCATCAGGACAAGGACCAGGTCTGTTTTGTTCATCACTCTATCTCCAGTACCTGGCACCATGCTTGGTAATAACAGGTATTCAAAAGATATTTGTTAGATGAATAAATGAATAAAAAAACCTACATGATTTTGTTTTTCTGAAGGAGTCTTTATTTGTCCTTTGTGCTCCCATAAAATACTGCAGTCATAATTAAATGGCACCTGTGGAAGTTCTACAGAAGTCTTCCCATCTATTTTTTGATATTTGTTATCTTACTACAGGATGCACGCCACTGGAATATGTGACAGTAGAAACCAATTTTTCTTCATGTTGGCAGTTGGAGGTGTTATTAACTATCTTTGCCTTTTGTGCCCAAACAACTATAAGCAGAATTCAAATGGTAATGTTCAATTAAGGGGATTATCCCTTATATCATCAAAGAGAGGCTAAGTAGCATTACTTTAATGTTGTTCTTTTAAAAAATAAATGGTCCTCAAATAATAAAAAGGATATAATTCAAAATGTTCATTTGGAAGTCAGTTTTTTGAAATTTAGAAATATTTTTCCAAGGAAGGAAAAGAGAACAGAAGAGAGAAACTGAAGAAGAGAGAAAATGACAGAAAATACATTTTTCAAGATGTTAATGTTGGTGAATCTAGGTAAGGTGGGACTCCATTGTACTATTTATCCTTTAAATTTTCTGTAAGTTTGAAATGCTCCACCATAAAAAGTTAGGAGCCATTTATGATAGAATCAAACTGAATAAAATAATTAGAAATAAATTTAAACAAAAATGTATATGAGTTGTAAACTGAAAACTATAAGATAGTGCTGAAAAAAATTAAAGATTAAAATAAGTGGACAATATTCTGTGTTCCTGGATTGAAAGACTTAATATTATTAAGATTATAATACTCCCCAAATCAATTTACAGATTCAATGCAATACCTATCAAAATTATAACTGCGTTTAGTGCAGAAATAGACAAACATCCTGATATAAATACGGTAATTCAAGGGTCCCAGAATAGCCAAAACAATCTTGAAAAGGATGAACAAAGTTGGAGAATTCATACTTCCCAATTTCTAAAATTATTGCAAAGCTACAGTAAGCAAAACAGTATAGTATTGGCAAAAGTATAAACATAGATCTATGGAATAGAACCAAGAGTTCAGAAATAAACCCACACGTTTAGAGTCAACTGGTTTTTAAGAAGGGTGCCAAGACCACTCCATGTGAAAAGAATAATCTTTTCAACAAATGGTGCTGGGACAACTGGATATCCATTTACAAACTTGAACTCCTACTTCATATCATATGCAAAAATTAACTCTAAATGAATCAAAAACTTAAATGCAAAAGCCAAAACTATAAAATTTAGAATAAAACCTAAATATAAATCTCCATGACCTTGGATTAGGCAATGGTTTCTTAGGTATAACACCAAAACCACAAGCAGCCAAAGAAAAAGTATATAAATTTGACTTTATCAATATTAAAATTTTTGTACATCCAAAGACAATATCAAGAAAGTGAAAAAACAACTCACAGAACAGGAGAAAACATTGTAAATCAAATATCTGATAAAGTTCTGATATCTAGAATACATAAAGAATTCCTACAACTCAACAACAAAAAGACAAATACCCAATTGAAAATTGGACAACAGATTTGAATAGATATTCCTCCAAAGATATACAAATGGCCAATAAGCACAAGAAAGATGCTCCACATTATTAATCATTAGGGAAATTCAAGCAAACCACAATGAGATGCCACTTCATACCCACTAGGATGGCTAAAAAAAGGAAAATAACCAGTGTTGATAAGGAAGTGTAGAAATTGGAACCCAAGTACGTTGCTGGTGGGAATGTGAAATAGTGTAGCTACTCTGAAGTCTGGCAGTTCCTTTAAAACATAAACATAGAATTACCATATGACCCAGGAATTTCACACTTAGATATATATCCAGAAAAGTGAAAATATATGTTCACGCAAAAACACAAGTGTTATCAACACAAAGGTTGATAACAACATTTTTCAAATGCTACAAAGTAGCCACAAAGTGGAAACAATTTAAATGTTCCTCCACTGATGAACAGAAAAACAAAATGTGGTCTATCTCCAAATCATGGAATATTATTCCACCATAAAAATGAGTGAAGTATGGATTCATGTTACAACATGAATGAATCTTGAAAACATACTCAGTAAAAGAAGCTAGACGCAAAAGGCCACTTATTGTATGACTCCATTTATATTAAATGTCCAGCACAGGCAAATCCATACAGGCAGAAAGTTGACGGATACTTTGCAAAAGCAGTGGAGCATGGGGGGCTGGAGAGTGACTGCCAACAGGTATGGGGTTTCTTTTTGGGGTAATAGCAATGTCCTGGAATTAGACTTAGATAGTGGTGATGATTGTACAACTCTTTAAGTATATACTAAAAAACACTGACGTTTACACTTTAAAATGCTGAATTTTATGTTATGTGAATTACATCTTAATTATTTTTAAAAGTTGCGGGACAAAGATTTTTGAAGATGTAGTCTGAAGATTTAGTCTCTACAGTAAAGGAACAACTAGCTTTATTTGGAACAGACAGAAGAGAAGGAAGAGAAAAGGAGGGAGACAGGAGATGGCTGTAATAATAAAAAAAGCATCTGTGAAACACAAAATGTGAGTAGAATTAAAGTTTTCTTTGAAAGCAGTTAAGAGCAGAAATGAAACTTCAGAGACTTTAAAGAGTGATGAGGAAGAAAAACCTGAGGGAGTAGTATAAAATGCAGAGTGTGGTGATACAGATATAAAACAACATAAGAAGACGGCAAGCACAGAGAATAAAAAATGAATACTCATCCTAAGTACTGTAAGTATGCATCTTCCTAGGTGTTAGGAGCTTATATTTTTCCTCGGTTATTATGAATCATTTTATCAAGCTTGCAAAATCAGTGAAGGAAGAAGCAATTCCTTCTTGTCCACTGTTATATCCACACTACACCTCTATTCCTAACATAGGGTTTGATACATAGTAGGTACTCAATAAATGTTTGTAAAATTAACAAATTTATTAATCCTATTCCAGACGGACAAACCAAAACAGACAGAACTAATCACAGTTATAATAGGAAAAAAAATTCCAAGCTCCATAAATATTAATCTAGAATTTGAAGGACTTCTACAATAAATTTGATTAAAAGATAGCCAGGCATGGTGGCACATGCCTGTAGTCCCAGCTACTCAGGAGGCTGAGGCAGGAGGATTGCAAGAGCCCAGGAGTTTGAGGTTGCTGTGAGCTAGGCTGACGCCACGGCACTCTAGCCCGGGCAACAGAGTGAGTCTCTGTCTCAAAAAATAAATAAATAAATAAATAAATAAATTTGATTAAAAGAGACCCATATAATAGGAAAAAAATGAGTTTGAAAATAAATAAAATAACTATACACATCCAAGTAGAAAAGATAGGTTACCCACAAAGAAACTGGCCTCGGACTTCTCTCCTACCCCACTTAATGACAAAAGGTGAGAGGAAAACAGATCGCCACCTGAGGAATATCAAGCCAAGTTATCAGTCATGTGCTAAGCCAAAGTTAAGAGGCTCTCAGCTAAAGAAGAGCTCAAAAATATGCCACGTTTATACCCTGCCTGGAAAATAAATATCATGAAGATAAACTCAAGCAAAATGAAAAATGAATTAAAGTATACGAATGGTACACTATAAAGGAATGGTAATAAATACAGAAATAAGCTAATCAGAGCTAATGCATTATTATAATAAATAATAATCATAAATATAGTTAACTAATTTAATACAAATACCCAAAAATATTCATTGAGAGAGAAGATACTGGTCCACAGTGTTTTTGAATCTTTTTCATGTCATGGCAGACATAGGAAATTATGATATTTGTAGAACACACCGGCATAAGTGGCTGTGTCTGCTGGCAGCCTCAGGCCCCACTGGGTAGCCCTGTTAGCTGAAGGAGTAAACATCTGGGCACCCCTGTAGCTCAGCGTGCCCATCACACATAGATTTAGACGTTGCTCTCAGTGAGCTGGAAAGCCATTGGAGAGTTGTGAATAACAAGTAAACGATAGGAGAAAAAGAGTCATGGAACAAATCTGAATGAAAAGTGTGCTTTCAATTTGGCTAAGATATATTTTACATAATTGGCATACACACACATTCACACGAATGTTAATATATTATCTAGGTGGGTGGGATGCACTTTACGCTTTTCCTTATTTTCCAAATAGTCTACAATAAAGTGTTTTTTTCTAATCTCCAAAGTACTACGAATTTTTTAGAATCTCCAAAATAAGGCCCAATATGACTTTAAAAAATTTGTTTGTTTTGTTTGGGTGCAAAATATCAACAGACAGATTAATGGAACAGAGTAACCTCAAACAGATTCTGATATATGTGCATGCGTATATAAAAATGCAAATAATGTATAAATGTAAATATATAAATAAAAAAATAAGAATCCAAATGCATATTCTAGTAAATGTGGTTTGGTGTGTAGCATATCCATTAATTTAATAAGGGATATTATAACGATATCTGCTTTCTCCATAATATCATTAGTCACTATAATTTCCAAAGGTTCCTTAACTTACTCTAAGCACTTCAACTTTTCTTGGCATTTGCTTTCCGTAATTTTGTATGAAAGTCACCCCCCACTTCCCAGGCAGTTTGTCCATGGGACCAAATAACATCATGTTAAACTCCGTAGCTGCTCATTCATTTTCCTTAGAAAAGCCACTGACTTTCTGCTTCCCACTGATTCTAATGGGTGCACCTTCTGTCTCATTCTGTCCTAATTTACTATTTAATTTGCTCGGTTTTGATTTTTGTTATTCTCTGAGCAACATGAGAACAAGCAGCTCCACAGTTCTGGGAATTCTGCAAAGCTAACGTCTGGCTGTCCCAAACAGAAGATACACGTTTTTCAGATCACTCCTCTTTGTTTTCTACCTCTTCTGCATTATGCATGGTCAGTGCACCAGCTGCCACAGCAGATAAACTCTGACATCTCGGTGGCTGAGCATACTAAAAGTTGATTTCTCTTTCATTTTACAGTCTCATACTGCGCTTCTTCATTTTTTAGCTACACCAAAAACCTGTAGCCCCCAGGTTACTGAGGAAAGAATAGAGCTGGGGACTCAACAAAATGGTTTTCAGGCCAGGCCTGGAAGTGACTTATGTATTTTCTGTCCATACTTCATTAGCCAGGATTTAGTTGGTGGCAACTTATCTGCATGGAAACTGGGAAATGTAGTTTTGCTGCATGCTCTAGATGTGAAAATGATAGCACTGTTGGTCACACTCTCTGACACTTACACGTGGTGTCCATTTGCCACCCCTGGATTTGGCAGTTTCTGGTGAAATTGTCTCCACCCAGTGTTTCAGCTTAACAAAATACTGAACACATATCCAAACTTTTTTCATCACCATTGTTGTAAGCCAGTCAAAGTTGTTCAAATGCTTGCTATAATTTGAACAGCAATTTTTCAATTTATAAAAATTTTACAATTTTACAAATTTTACTTTACAATTTGTAATTTACTGTACAACAGGTATAGTGTTTTGTAATTGTACAACAGGTATAGTGAAAGCAAAAAGTTTTTGTGCTTTTACCAGCCAATGTAATTATTGGTGCTTTGAGGTTTATTGACTTGTAGCCATGGCAAATATTTCTAACTTGTTATGTTAAATTTCCTAACCCAAAATGTGAGGTGAGAAGGCCACAGGCCTTCCACTCAGTGGCTAGATCAGGGTCTCGTACACAGTAGGCACTCAATAAATGTTTATAGACTATATAAATTTACTTCATCATCTACTTTGGGCAGGTAGTAGTTGAGGTGGAAGAGAAGAGGCTTTGGATTCCTGGTGTCTTTAGTTCCACTCATTCTCTCGAACATTGGAGCGGAAAATAAATTTAAACATATCTACATTGTGTCTCTTCCCTTCTCTCTGCTGTTTTTTCCCCAGGCTCAAACATAGACACGTTAGAATACAGGGCAGTAAATTGTTTAGTGGGGATGGGAGGAGGAGATTTGGAGAAAAGAATCAAGGGAGCACATACACATTCACACAACTAAACTGATAAATCGTAGACCCAAAGATGAGAGTTGAGCTACTTTCGCCATCCTACAAGAAGTAGTAGCAATGTCAATTTAACATTTTGCTGATATTATATCTGAGACGGTGGAAACATCGCTTTCATGTTTTTAGTTGATACCAGGTTGAATTTGTTCTCATTCTCATAAGTCAAGAAATTTTTTTCTTCCTTTTTAATGCCTTGTAGAAATAAGAGAATAGTTTACCTAAAATAGCAATAAGGAACAACTGATTGAAATTTTCAATGTCTTTGGCTGGAACCTAAGTAATTGCAAATAAACATTTCACATATATGCAAACTGGAAGCAATTGATGGTGTTTTACTGGTAAATCCAAACCTTCCCAAGGAAAGCTTTCACAGAAAACATGAAAACTATTCTGCACCACTCTGGCTTTCCAGCCAAAATTAATTAGGGCTTAATCAGAAGAAGCACTCACCTTGACTTCCAATGAGCCATAGATAAGTAATGAACTAAGTAAGTTTCCGTTGACAATAAAAGGGGCTTAAAGGGAAAAGAAGGCTTAATAATTGGCTAATAATTGGTTTGGGGACAGTTACCTGAGAGTGTCTGTATTTTCTCTCTTAATATCTGTCCATGCCTGTAAAGCTTCATCATAGCCCTCTGACACACCAAGAGAGAGCAGGGGCCAGAAATGTGACTAGGTCTAGATAAAGGTAAGTTTAGTGTTGCATTTCTGCCTTTGACAATAATGCAATATAAGACCACCATCTTTTATAACAAACCATTTCCTGCGCCCACTGTGGGAAACAAGCACTGGGCCAAATGAACTAAGATGTGGAATGTAGATCATTTTGCACTGGGATTTTGATTGCAGAATAATCAGTTTTCCTCTGAACTCACGTGCCAGTTCTCATCTCCTTATTATATGCATTTCATTGTGCTTTGTGCAATGGACTTTGAGCTCAGAACAGCTCCTGTTGATACCTCTTTTGATAATAACACAAAACATTTGTTTGGGCAAGACCATCTTTACAGCAGTTTTCATACTTCACAAAACTGAGTTAATCCTTACTTGTTTGGATGAGAACTTAAACAGTGGGCAAGAAACGTTGATTCTACAGGCCAAGACCACATAAGACAGAGACCCTCGATCTGAGTGAGAAGTTTGTGGGTTTGAGTTATTATTTCTCTTTCAACCATGTCCTATTCGGAAGAGGATAATAGTGCCCGACAGATCTTTTGTTTAGTGCTTCTTATATATAGTAAAATACTGTAATTTAACAGCTTGCTGGGGGAACAAGAATTTGTTCCAGTTCCTGATTTAAATGTTTATGCTAATTGCTATTTATTGGCCCAGATGCAAATGATAGGTTGGCCAAAGTGAAATTTTATGACGAGCAAACTCCCCCCTTTTGTGCAAATTGAAAAAGTGAAACAAGAGGAGGATGAAATGAGCCGAAGATGGTCTTAATGGCTGCTTTTTAATGGGGAAGATAAAATTAAGACTGATTTACGTGGCCAACTCCCCTGTTTTCTCTTATCAGCTCATTTGGCAGGAAAAATAGAAAAGTAATTGTTCCTCTTTCAATGTGGGCCTCAAACCATTATTTATTGGCTGAAATTAATCGCTGTTTATCCTTCATTCACGTGGAAACCGCTCTATCAGCATTATGAACCCCAGCAACTCAACTAGTCCCTTGCAATTTAGTCGACAGCAAGCTCGGATCCTGATGAGGCGTGCCTTAATTTTCTGGGCTGAGGGAGTTAATGAAGACTCCTTTCTGAGGTGGACATATTTGTATTTCTACAGCATTAATAACAAAGACCCACACTTTCTCTTTGGCAGCAAATAAACTTCTTTAAAAAAAAAAGAGAGAGAAATTGTTGAAAGGACAGTGCTTGAGGGAAAAGCAGAAATAGAATCATGAAACCAATTTGTTTTTACTTCAAGCACATCTAAAACATGAGGAGATGTGTAGGCACTCAAGGGGCTGTTTGCGGACCCAAGTGCTTCTGGGAATGTCCTGCAAATGGGTAAAGGAGAAATGGAGATACGCAAAAGCAAAACATTAGAGAAGAATAACTTCTTAGTTCTTTTTTTTTTTTTTTTTGGCTTCTACTTTGCCTTTTCTCAACATTGTTTGATGCACATAACTGACAGCCTGTGGTTTTTCTGGGGGCAGAGATTCCTGGATTGCATCCTGCTCTTCCTTGGGGGACCATCTGGAACTGACAGTTTGTCCTCCAGACTCATATCTTTGTCTTTCCAATCAACCAGTCAATCATCAAGCATTTGTGCACACCTTCTGTGCCCGACAGACCTCCTTTGCTGTGGGAGAAGCACACAGAGCCAGAGTGCCCTCCACATCAACCAGAAGCTCAGCTACCTGTCCAGGCTCAGATTAAATCTCTAGGAAGCCTTGGGGGCCGGGGGATGCAGATTGTAATCTCAGGCTTTTCGGAGACATGTCAGGTCTCTTTCCATGGGTTCCTTTGGCATTTTCATGCCAAAACTCAATCTCCCTACTCTTGCCTGACAGATTCTACTTTAAGGCTTTTGATCTAGAAGAGGATGTGAGTAAATGTTTTCATGAGTACACAATTTCCACAGTCAAAATTGGAATGATGTGCTTCAACATGTAACACCTTGACAGATGCTTTGAGCACAGAATCTCACTTGAAATTTTGTATTTGGCTTTTATTTATTTTTCTGAATGGAAAACAGCAAATTTTCTTCAACTGTTTAATAATTTTTTTCTATAATTGACCTATTAGTACGTGTGTGATTTTGGAGCCTGTTTTTAAAGTTATTTATTCATTCTTTTATTCCACAAGTTTTTAATGACCACATATTATGTATCAGACACTATTTAGGCACCTGGAGGTAGAGCAGTGAACAAAAGAGACAAAAGCTCCTGCCTCCATGAGCCTACATTCTAGTGGGCTCTTAATATTAATGTCGCTGAATGCAGGTTCGGTTGCCTGCCACCCGAGAACCAAACACAAGAAGAGTGTTGGTGAAGGAAAGGTGGTTTATTCAAGTGCTGGCAGCCTAAGGAGATGGCAGACTATTGTCTCAAAGACCATCTCATTTCCTCTGCTTACTGAGCAACTTGTAAAGGGAAGGGGTAAAGAGGGTTGATGGCAGAAAGCAAGCTTTGTGCCAGTCATCATGATTTGCTGGACGGTTATCAGCAAACAATAGGTTGTTAGTGGCTCACATCATCAGCAGTCTGTGGTTGGCATATTCCAGACTCTTGGTCTGTTGTTCCTCAAGGTTGTTTTCTAATCATGTGCCCAGAAGCTGTGTAAGCAAGCAGCAGGTTAATTCTAAACTGTTAAAACAGAACAAGGCAAAAGTATACTGAAGCAAAATGGTTTCCATTTAGCTAGCCCAGCATTATGGTATGAATGGCTCTTGGGATGTGCTTACGTTAGGAGAATTTCCTATGTTCTTAAGTTTTCCATATTCATAATTCTGAATAATCACCCGTTAGTCCATTTATATATAACATGGTTTGCTTAAAAATTCACTAATTTGCAATTATAAATAATGCAATAATGAACACCTTTATGCACACTTGTTTTCATCATTTCTGAGTATTTCCTTAAGATGTCCAAAATTGCTGTGTTCTGAATTCAGGTTCTCAGCCTGGCTGAACATTATTATATTTCTTATTCACTATATTTATAATCTCAAATTTCTTTCTTTCTTTCTATCTTTTTTTTAGAAATAGAATCTCACTCTGCTGCCCTGGCTGGAGTGCAGTGGCACAGTGATAGCTCACTCTAGCCTTGAACTCCTGGGCTCAAGCAATCCTCCTGCCTCAGCCTGCCAAGTAGCTGGTATTACAAGCATGAGCCACCGCATCTAGCAAATTTCTCTATTTTTTAATAATGCTGCACTGTAATAAAAGCATTATTGAACAGCTGGTCTGTTGGTATGGTTCCCCCGGGGGCTGGGTTCAGTCTTTATTATTCTGCTACGATTCATATTTTAGATGAAATGCTACCAGAAGAATAAGATAGACTTTGAAAGTGAAAAGAGAAAAAAAAATGGTTTGTGTTTATCACAGTTCCTAACCTTCCTCAAGAAGAATTTTCTCAAGTTATATTGCAACATTGACTTTAGAATTGATGTTATAGATTTTTATATACTGATGCTGTCTTTCAACTATTTCTATTGACTATTAGCACTTGACTGTATCAAAAAAATAAACTAATCAATCTTACTAATTCATGGAATGTTAAAAAACAAAATCCATTTTCCAAATAAGACTCCCTCTAATTGATTTAAAAGGAAAAAGGTAACTCTGGATTTAGGTTGGTGGGTGGTTGTAAGTTTGTGTGAGGGTGGAGAGATAGAGATATTGATGCCTGGTAAGAGATTGAAGGAGATTTGGAATCTAGCACCTTAGAAATCATTCTCTTAAAAAATTTCTACTCTGATTGTTTTTTAAATTGTGGTGCCCCAGGATTAAAAAAAAAAGAGAGAGATAAAATAATCATTTGGTTTTGAAATTTTAGAGTATGGACACAGTCTAAAACTTGGAGATCCATACAGTAATTGGGCACTAAATTCAGTTTTAAACTTCCTAGAAGCCAAGGCATAAAAGCAAAATCTATAGTTCTTATTGGTCTAATGAAGTGTATAAGATTATTCAGAAAAGCAGTGTTTCCTCTGGCTGGTTTTAGAAGATATATAGCCAAACAACTTTTGAAAATATGGATGTGTGTTCTGAGGGACAGAAGGATTTACAAAACCTTTCAAGACTTTCCATTCCATTCTGCTTCTTACCCTCCTAATCACTTCTCTTGTTGTGTCTTTATAATCTGGTAATTTGTGGACTGGCTTCTGAATGCTGCTGTCAAAGACAAGTAGAATGACTCCTGATGATGGCCCCAGCGCCGTCTTCCTGGCACTTGAGCTATTTAGTACAAGTGGATAGAAGACAGGTATGGTTAACTTCACATCACCTTTATTAGCTTTTTCCCTAATTACATCATCAAGTTCCATTAGACAAGAGTCAGGAATTAACTTTTTTAGCATTCGAATTTTTTACATTTTTTTATGATTTAAATTGTTAAAATGACATAAGATTGTTCTTTGCCGTTTGATATTATTATCATCTGTTTTCATTGCTACGAGAGCCTACTTCAGTAATTTATGGTGGACCCCTTAATGCAGCTGTATGAATTATTGAATATTCTATGACCTTGCTGATTAGAGTATTTTCAAGAGAAATTTTTTATAGTGAACAGACCCTAATATTATAGCTCTCAGAATATAGAAATATTTGCTTTCTTTTCTTTTCTTTTTTTCTTTTTTGTTATAAATTGTATACATTCTCTCGGTAAAAATATTTGACAATTAGAAAGATATAAAGTAAAAAGGAATGTTCCCTGCTTCCCAATTGCTATTTTCAAGGAGATTTTGCTTAAAGCTTTATCATTTCAGTCTTCCAAAAATGTTTATGGATGTCTGAGCATAAAAATATTTGCTTTTTAAAAAGGAGCATTAGTGTTTTAGAAATAACAACAACATTTGTTTATAAGTAACAATTTAAATTTTTTATTTGCTTAACGTATACTTATGTAACACCATGTTCAAAGTTCTATACACTTAAGCTTTTCTAAGGGCTTTAAGAATCACTTTGTTTAAGTATTATAAAAAATCTCATGAAACTGAGGCACAGAGAGGTTTAGTCACTTTCCTCTAGCACTATGTTAATTTTTAGTATAGTAATGACACTTAAGATTGTGTAACTGAATATTTGATCAGAACAGTCAAGGTTACCCATCAAAGCAGGTATATAGAATTATCTTCTCCTAACTAAATATAATTGCCTTAACAAAGAGAAGGACTTCCCAATGAGGCAAATGAAATGGCATTTATACTTGAGGTACTCACTTACTTAGAAAATAAAAAAGGAAACAATTTGCTGAATGTGCAGTTTTTTCTTCCTAGAACTTTGAGTTTAAATTACCTGCAGAGAAAGATTTTTCATATGATATATATTTAGAAAAAAAACCTTTTAAATAAAAAGTAAATTTGTTATTGATGAAAGAAGAAGTTTTGCATAGAGTTTTACAGTCAGTCTCTTGGGAATATTTAATCTTCTGAAGTTTAAAAATGATTACCTTGGACACACCTTTTCTCTTTCTTGATTCCTTTATTTAACCTTTGAATTTAGTAAAAAGTAGTCTCAGTTTTATTACAGTTATAAAGATTAAAGCTGACCTTTACATTTTCCTTTTTTAAACTCAAAACTTTTACTTTTTAATAAAGATGGTTATGTAAAATTGATCCACTTACAAATGATGTAGGAATTTGAGGGTCTCATTGAGGTTAGTTTGTATTAATTAATTATAAGGTGCATTAATTACACTCTAGTTGATAATTAGCCTATTCTCCAATCTATTGCTGCTTTTCTCATTGGATATCTGCAAAGGAATATTTAAGTTCTAAACGTTGTTTGAAAACTAACTTTATTAGCAACATTGCTTATATTGCTCAGACATTTTGAAAGTGCTTTATAAGTTGCAAGAATATTATAAACTCTATTTGTCTCTGTCTGTTCATACTGTTATCACAAAATGCCATACACTGAGTAGCTTATGAACAACAGAAATTTATTTCTCACAGTTCTGGAGGCTGCAAAGTCCAAGATCAAGGGACCAGCAGATTTGGTGTCTGGTGAGGACCCACTTCCTAGACTACTGTCTTTTTGCTGTTAACTCACATGGTGGAAGGGGCAAGGGATCTCTCTGGAGTGACCTTTATAAGGTGCTAATCCCATTCATGAATGCAGAATGGTATTAGGCTCTACCTCTTAATGTACTCACCTTGGGGATTAGGATTTCAACATAAGAATTTATGAAGGGGACACAAACATTCAGACCGTGGCAGTACTGTTACATGTTCAATTTTTTGTTTGTTCATTTTGCTCGAAACAAATCAAAGACTTTGCATCCATCATCCATCATCATTGTTCCTCTCTTATCTCCTGTCTAACTTCTTTTCCTTGAAATTTTCTTCTAGTTTCCATCTTACCTCTCTGATGCCACCTTCTGTCTAGATCTCTGACTTTTCTCTTTCCTCTGATTTGGAAATGCAGATGTCTTCCATCTTCTATCCTTGCCTTGTCTTCCCATCCCCCACCTTTTTTTTTCTTTAGGAGTTCCGTTTATTTCCTAACAACATCACTCAAAGTGTTTCATTTTATATGTAATTCATTCTTGACATTTCAGTCCAAGAGACTTTAAGCCGTCATTGGTGTGTAGGTGGACCCCACATCTATAATCTGTGGTCCTGATTTCTCTTCAAACTCTAAGCTCACACTTTCACCTGCTGCCTGACTGAGAGCCCCTCTTGGATAAGCTAAAATGTTCAATCTCATTATATCACAAACCTAACCCATAAACTTTCTCCCCAAACTGAGCCTTTTTGTCTCTTTTATGTTCTCAGTTCTATTGTACATCCTAACCTTGGCACCCAGGTATGATCTTTGACCCTTTTCTTAACTTTGTGCTCTACATTCAACCAGTCTTCAACTCCTATGGATTCTGTTGCTAAGACGCTACTTTATCTAGAAAGCATGCATCAACATTTGCCTGGATTAGTTGTAATAGTCTGCTATTATACTCTTAGTAATATCCAAATTCCTTCGATGGATATTATAATCTTATTCAGGATATATCTTCAACTTACTTTCCAGACTTCCGCCCTATTAATTTTCTATGGTACAGCCAAACATAATTATTCACCTTTCCTTAAAATATCCCAAGTTTTGTGTCTCTTTGTTTATCCACTTGTTTTTGTCTTTAATATGCTCACCACCCCCTTTAACCTGTTGAAATACCATCCACCTTCAAGTTCCAATTCTAATACCAACACTTTCCTGAAGACAACATGATTTCTTCTCACTCGGAATTCTCACAGAAATTTGTTTGTGCTACTCTTACTTTGTCCATTTTCAAGGCTTTCATTACATATGGCCTGATATTATGCCCGTGTGTGCATACCGTCTCCCTCCATCCCCTTGGGGACTGGGTCTTATATATTCTTGCATCACTCCCACTAGTTGGCTCAGTGCTTTGTACGTGATAGGTACATGATACACAATTGTCAAATGTCTGAGTCACTTGACCACATAACTGAGTCTTGGTGTTACCCTATCTCTTAAAACATTAGCCACCTAGCCAACTTCAGTGAACCATCCCACAGGATTTCCTGAGTCGTCTCTTTCTAAAGATGAAAGGCCACGCACTCCATGAGAGTGCTCGATATTTCCTTAGACCACGTACACTGAGGGCAGAAAGGAAACAGCTCTGTAGGGAATTTTGAAATATCCTTGAAGAGTGTAAAATTAATATAGGTATCTCAGGCTTTTTTAAATTGTCTTCTGATACATGAAAAATGCCTGTGTGTATTAAAAATTCATCATTCAGTGGGTACTAATGGGAGCAAGGCCTGCGAAGGTAAAGCACCTCCGACAGAACAATGGAAAGCTGCAAGTGCCTTCGCTGCAAAACGTTGTGCCACCTTAAGACCTGCAGCAAATAAACTTCCGCGAGAACACTTACAGAAAGACACATCCACCCATTATGTCTCCTCTCTGCAAGGACAAGAAATGGATCTCAGGGTCTCTCTTTGAGCCTAATGGCTGTATTTATCCTAAAGTGGCCGTACACTTACTTGTTAAATATTGCTCCATTTCAGAGTATTAAAAATAATATTATCTCTGGCTTTCAGAGTGACATTGTCACTTGTACCTATTATAGAGGAGATTAGCTGTTACTTAAAAACTCCAAAGAAGAGATAGGCATGACACAAACCTGGAGAACTGGAAAATACCACAAGGGAACAAGAATTATGCTAACATCCAATTTACAAGCAGGAAAAGGGCAAACCTGAGGCAGTAGTTGCTCTCAGACAATGGTACTCAGATAACTGACACTGAAATATTTTTAAGTTTTAGGACTGAATATTTCAAGTTCCTAATCTTGCTTATAGAAACCTAGATCTGAGAGGGGAGGTTAAATCTCCACTAGATCTTTTGCACGTAAAACCTCAAGCTGCCTATCACCTCAAAGACCTGCTGCTACAATAATCAGATACCTAAGATATAATTCTGAGAATAATGAATTCTTTATCTTACACATTCATTGTTGGAAAATGATTTCCCATATCTCAAAGACAATTAGATAGTTCTAGAGTATGTCTTAAAATATATACTGTGTAATTATTTGTAAATAGCTTCATTATGATATAACTCACATATGATGCAATTCACCCATTTAAAGTGTACAATTCAATGGATTTTCATATACCCACAGATATGTGCAGCCATCACCATAGTCAATGTTAAAACAATCTCATTACTTCCAAAAGAAACCCTATACCCTTTAGCTATCAACCCCTTACTCACTCGTCTCCCTCTCACCCTCAGCCCTAAGCAACCACTAATTTACTTTTGATCTCTATAGATTTCTGTATTCTGCACATTCCTATGAATGGAATCATATAAGGCATAAGCTTTTGTCACTGGCTTGTTTTGCTTAGCATGTTTTCAAGTTTCATCCATATTATAGCATGTGTCACTACATTCATTACTCTTTATTCCATTGTATGGATATATTATATATATATATCCATTTGTTGATAATCATTTGGGTAATTTCCACCTTTTTGGCTATTATGAATAATAATGATATAAATATTCATGAATAAATTTTTGTGTGGACATGTGTTTTCATTTCCTTTGGATATATACATAGGAGAAGAATTGCTAGGTCATATGGTAACTCTATGTTTAATCATTTAAGTAATTGCAGGACTGTTTTCCAAAGTGACTGTACCATTTTACATTCCCATCAGCAGTGTATGAGGATTATGGTTTTTCCTTATCCTCTCCAATGCTTGTTATTGTCTGACCTTTTTTATTCTAGTCATGCTAGTGGGTATAAAGTGATATCTCATTGTGATTTTGATTTACATTTCCCTGATGACTAAGGATGTTGAGCATCTGTTCATTGGTTTATTGGCCATTTGCATATCTTCCCTGGAGAAACATCTATTCAGATATTTGCCTGTTTTTTAATTGTCTTTTTATTATTGAGTTATAAAAGTTCTTTGTATATTATATATCCCAATCCCTTATTGGAAATATAATTTGCAAATATTTTCTCCCATGCTGTGAGCTATCTATTCAATTGTTTAATTGTTTGTTTGTTTCAGGTTTTTTTGTTTTAGAAATAGGGTCTTACTCTGTCATCCAGGCTGGAGTGCAGTGGTATGATCACGGCTCACTGAAACCTGGAATTCCTGGGCTCAGTTGATCCTCCCACCTCAGCCTCCTGAGTAGCTAGGACTACAGGTGTGCACCAACACATCCAGCTAATTTTTTGATTATTGTAGAGATGAGATGTTGCTATGTTGCCCAAGCTGGTCTTGAACGCCTGGCCTCAAGCAGTCCTCCCTCCTCAGCCTCCCCAAATACTGGGATTATGGGTGTGAGCCACTGTGTCCAGTCCCCAATTTTTAAATTTGATGAAATTCAATTTATCTATTTTTTATTTTTTTGCTCATGCTTTTATCTAGGAACACTTTGCCAAATCTAACATTGTGAAGATTTATCCCTATATTTTTTCCTAAGAATTTTATATTTGTAGCTATTTTATTTAGGTCTTTGATCCATTTTGATTTACTTTCTGTATATTATGTGAAGTAGGGATCCAATTTCATCTTTTTACATGTGATGATTGTTGTCTCTACAGCATTTGTTGAAAAAAACTATTCTTTCCCCATTGCATGGTGTTGGTTCCCTTGTTGAAAATCGGTTGATTGTGGATATATGGGTTTATTCTGGACTTTCAATTCTCCATTGATCTATGTGTCTATTCTCATACCAGTTCCTCACTGTCTTGATTATTGTTGCTTCGTGGTGTGTTTTGAAGTCTGAATCCTCCAACACGATTCTTTTTTCTGGATCATTTCTGCTATTTTGGGTCTCTTGCAATTCCATGTGAATGTTAGTATCAAATTGTTAATTTCCACAAAGAAATAAGCTGGGATGCTCATAGAGATTATGTTGAATCTATTTATTAGTTTGTAGAATATTACAATCTGGACAATATTAAGTCTTATGAATCAAGAACATGGGTTGTTTTCCCATTTATTTGGTCTCCTTTCGTTACTTTCAACAATGTTTTGTGGGGTTCAGAGTATAAGTTTTTCACTTTTATTAAATTTTTTCACAAGAATTTTATTCTTTATAAAGCTATTGTGGATGGAATTTTTCCTTAATTTCTTTCTCAGATTGTTCATTACAAGTGAATTGAAATAGAATTGGCTTTTGTGTATTGCTCTTGTACCCTATAATTTTGCTGAACTAACTTATTAATTCTAATAGTTTTTTCATGGACTACTCAGGATTTTCTATATACAAGGTCATACCATCTATGGATAGAGATAGTTTTACTTCTTCCATTCCAATCTGGATTCTTCTAATTTCTTTTTCTTGCCTAATTACCCTAGCTTAAATCTCTAGTACAAATGTTGAGTAGAAGTGGCAAGATCAGACACCCTTATCTTACTATTGATCTAAAGGGGAAAGCACCAGTCTTTAACCATTAAATAAAATGTTAGCTATAGGTTTTTTGTAGATGTCTGTAGTTTGTTGAGTATTTTCATCACAAAAGAATGTTAGATTTTGTTAAATGCTGTTTCTGAGTTTATTGAGATGGTCTTGTGGGGTTGTTTTTTATTCCACTGATATGATGTTTTACATTAATTTATTTTGGGATGTGAAACCAACCTTTCATCCCTGGGAAAAATCACTGGTCATAGTGCATAGTTCTTTCCACATGTTTTGTGTGTATTGTAGACTTTTCAATGGGTTTCATCCACTCTATAGAGTGTGGTCATATTCTTGGCAGTTGTGATGGATGCAAAAGAAATGCAAGCATTGCACTGAAGGTTCCACATTTTATATTTGTCACAGTGTGTTCATACTATTTATTGGCTTAAACTCTGAACATTATTGAAAATTCTTGGTTTCCTTAAAGATTCCAAGGGAGCTCACTCAATCACATGATAGTTTACTGCATCTTCATCAATCCAAACTCCAAACACACATTTAAGTAAAATATCCCAATCAGCTTCTTGCTGTTCCGTACTATGTGCTCTGTATAGTAGATTAGTTGATTGGTCTGTGTTTTTGCAACTGGGTCATGAGACACATAAGCAACTCACAGGTCATGTCTGGTATCTTGAGAACATTTATCAGCCTTCCTTACTGCCGATGGAAAAATCTAAACTCTAAAATAATTTAAAGAGGTTTATTCTGAGCCAAATGTGTGTGACTGGCCGGGAGAACAGGTTCTCAAGAAGTCTTGAGAAAATATGCCTGAAGGAGCAGATTACAGTTTGATTTCATACATTCATGGGGACAGGAATTACAGGTTAAATCAGAAATCAATACATGGAAGGTATACATTGGTTTTGCCCAAAAAGGCCGAACATCTCGAAGAGGGAGATTACCAATCACAGGAGAGTTTTAGGGATTCTTTAGTTGGTAATTGGTTGAAAGAGTTAACTTTTGTCTAAGGACCTGAAGTCAATGGAAAGGAATGCTTGAGTTAAGATAGAGGTCTGCTAGGATGCTTGAGTTAAGATAAGCAGGCAGGGGGTCTTCTATCTCTCCTGTGATGCTACACTCTGCATCAGGTTGGAAAGTAAACCACATTACATAG